>PVIA01009211.1:0-63319 GCA_004024845.1 Tonatia bakeri
TGTTTTGGGCACTGAGATGTTGGGGCTATGCAGTGTCAGTCTGAGAAACTGAAGAATTGTTTATAGGGCCATAGAATTGGGCAGGAGGCAGTAAGAGGAGGGGAGAAAAGATCCGAGAACTGGAATAGTTGACATGAGAAGTATTTTTGAAGGAGAGAGAAAAGAAACTGGAACTACTGCTGGGCTGTGTGGGACTTCAGGAAAACATGAAGGACAAAAAGCTTTTGAGGAAACTCTGTTATGTTCCGACAACAGTAGTCCCCCTTGACCACCCCCTCAAAGAAATGTCAAGTCAACATTGCTTTTCTTTTTGAAAGTATTTTCACAGGTTTGAAGTAGGCCCCTGGCAGGAGCAAGATGATCTATTGCTGGGTTCCCAACTTATGATGGTACAAAAGCGATATACACTCAGTAGAAATCTCATTTCAAATTTTGAATTTTGATCTTGTCCTGGGCTGGCAACATGTGGTATGATATTTTCTTGTGATGTTCGGTGGCAGCAGCGAGACACAGCCCCCAGCCAGCCATGCAGTCAGGAGCGTAAACAGCCCACATACTCTAGAGGGTACTGTGTAGCCAGTATTTTCAGATAGTGCATTCTGTGCCTTCACACACCATCATGTCTGTAAAAGGCCCGTTGGTGTCTCCTGCTTCTGGTGAGAAGTAGAGGAAGCAATAACTAGTTTTGTGTTAGTTAAAGGCTTCTGCCAACCTTGCGTGTGTGTGTGTGTGTGTGTGTGTGTGTGTGTGTGTGTAGCAAGCATTTGAAAAAGACTTTGTGGATTACATCTATCACCTCACCATAGGCTTTTCACATCTCGAATCGGACTTTTCTCCCAGTCTTCTATTTTGTACCTTCAGCTACTTCCTTGACAGCTCTGTCTCCATATCTTACTGATGTGTAAAATGCAACATGCTTAACCTTCCCCAAAAGCTAGTGTCTCTTTTGGAATTACTGACTATGTGCACAGTTTATCAGTTGTGTGAGTATTTTCTGAACCTCTCAAGATGGACATCTCGATACTTCGTTTTGCTTTCCTCATGTATTCAGGCCTGTCCATATTTATTATTAAACACACAGGTGTGTTGGGTATTGATCTAGGCACTGGGGTGTCATGGTATAAAAAGACACATGGGGCCCTAGGTCAAAGTTGACCAATCCACATAGGATCATTTTCCTTTAGAATCTCTTCCATCCATCTCTTCTCATCCTTACTACCATAATCATCATTCAAATCATTGCTTACTTATGCTTGAGGAATCACTATCATCTACCATCTGGGCCCCCACTGACCTTCTAAACTTCCACACTGTTTCTTGACTGAGTTTTCAATCTTATTTGTTGCTCGAAAGCATCACATGACACCCCATCATCTACAGCAGGGAATCCAGTCTCTTTTACCAGCATTCAGATGCCTCACGGTCCAGACTTGACATTATTGTTAACTTTCTTTTTTCACATGTACATTGATGTACACTTTTCTATTTATTATATTTTCAACATGCCTCATGATATCGTTTATGCTATACAGAAACAATAAGAAAATATTGTTTATGTGTAGCATAAGAACTTCAACTCAAATTTATAGACTATATTAAATTCTTGGAACACTTTTATATTTGTTTTCCCATTCTTCATTGCTTTTGATCCTCATGGTGGTATGGTAGGGAGACCTGATTTTAGTTTAGGCGATTTACAGCTGAGGAAGTGAGTCAAAATAAGGTTACAAATGAGTTGGTGAATAAAAAGAAATTTAACTGGGAATTTTGAGGCTTACTTTTTTCCCCCCGGCTCTTTTCACTATGCCATGTATTTAACCAGCTAAAACTTAACCCTGAGGAGGTTAGAATTCTAGCAACTTAACAAATGGCAAATGTATCCTCCTGATGGAAAATTTCAATGCTCTGTCCCCAGAGTAAGGAACTTGATCAATCAGGATTCTATGTGACACAAATGCTCTGTTGTGGAATTGACTGTGTCTCCTTGAAAAGCACACAGCCTTTTAGCCTTCATTTTATCTTCATCTCCCTGCCTCGGTGAAAACTATTGTTGATTTAATACCCTTAGCCTTCTTTTAATTCTTAGATTGATCTGGACAAGGTAAAACCAGATTTGTCAAACCCAGGTTATATACTGGGACTCAAAGTGAACCCCTGGGATGCCTCAAAACAGTTGGTGCCGACTGGAATATGATGAAATCCTGTAAGAACTGAACGGGCTGTGAAAACATTACACTGAGGCCACAGCAGCAGGGAAAACAGGAAACATTTTTTAAAGGTGAGGGAGGAAAAGAAGATAAATTTCTATGAAGATACAACCAAAAATTGGTGCTTGCCTTATGCAACTCTTGTGACTGAAAGATGTCTTTCTATAGTCAGCAAAAAAATTGCTCCAGCTCAGCTTTTTTAAAGTTAGTTTTGCTACTTTTATATTAACATGTATATTTTACATTTTATCTATTTAATATAAATGGCTATTTTTGGCAAAACTGCACAGACAATAAATATTTACCAACTGCAGTTCCATAGAAAAACTCATTTTTTCAAAAATATATTCTCTTGGCTTAATGAAAATTATCACTTTATCTTTCACATGTTAATAGTAGAATATTTTGTGTTTTGACTATAAAATATTCCAAAAGCACAAGGCATGGAAGAGAGAAAAACAAATGGAATTTACTGAGCTCCCACTGTATGCTCAGATCTTTATACATCTCTTCTTTTGTTTGGCAACAAACTTAAAAGTAGGTATTTTAGTCTACATTTTAGAAATGAGTGATTGGAGGTGCAGAGAGATTAAACAGTGCACTCAACTAAGTGTCAGATCTGGAGTTCAACTCCATGTGTCTTACTTAAAATTAAAATTGGTTCTTCCTCCAGTTAGCATAGCATTTGGTGCATAATTCAGTGATCAGCAAATAGTAGCCAAGTAGAAATTTTTTTTTCAATGTGAACTTTTCGTACTGATGAAGAAATACTGAAAGTAAAAAAGTCTGGAAACATATATCTTTGTAGAAAAAATTAGAAAAGGACTTATCTCTTCAAATGTGCAAAAATTATATTCTTTCTGATTTCTTTAGAAAATACTTGGCAAGAAAAAGTATTAAACTTATTAAACCTCAAAGATTATATGTTTATTTCTTCAACCAACAAAGGCACAAAAAGTTGACATCAAAAAAGTACATTGAAAGCAACAGGGAACAATATTTGCCACCCTGAAACATGTCTCTTTGGCATTAATATTATTTTGAGCTGATTATTTGTAAGAAATATCAGACATGGAAGAAGAAAACCCAGTAAGATACATTTGCAACTATAGGGAAATCTCTGTACCCAGAAGGGTAACACTGAATCTTTAGAAGTCAGTGACCTAAATCCGCAGAGCAACCATGCCCTTGTTCACTGTGCCTTTTCTGTTTCCATTGCTAATCTCCTCTCCTCCAACATTTTCTTTTGGCTTTAGCTGGAGATGTTTTCTAGGGTGATGGCTGGGGCCTTTTCAGGCAGTTATTCCATTTTCCCAGGCCTCTTCCATGTATACAGTAGATATACACATAACTAAACCTCTGTTGTTATTGTTGTTTTCCTATTAATCTGTCTTTTAATACAGGGGGTGTTGCAGCCAAGAACCTGGAAGGGTAAAGGCGAATTTGTTTTTCTCCCCCACCTAAGTAAGGCTGGAAGTGAGTAGATGCTTTCTGTCATCTTTATGCTCTGATTGGAGAACAATAATAACATCAATAAAAGCCTAAGTCATTTTCCTCAATCTCTTTCAAATGCTGGTATCTTAGCAGTCAATCACAACACCAACAAAATTAGCACTACAGACAAATTGCCTCGTTCCTTTGAATGAAACCTGTGGCAGCTTAGGCAATGGTAACTTTGGTTTCTTCCCACATATTTCTAACCTTAATGATGTCATTGAAGATGCACTTTTCCTGTTTCTGTCTAAAATAGCCCCTGCTTATATGTCACCATTAAACTTTTTTTTTTTCTGAATGGTATTTTAATTCCAGGGATAGAGACCTGTAGCATTGCACAGTCTAAATATTTCGCTGGGGCTGGAATTAAGCTGACAAGAAAAAATTCTGAGATGTTCTAAATTAAATTACAGCAGGCTAGAGGACAGGCGGGTGAGACAAGAGAGGTTAATCAATTAACAGCCTGGAGCTGAAACCAACAAAAGACTGCCTGCATTCCTGAATGTGTGTTGTAACTTTGAATCAACTTCCAGGCTGCTATCTAGATGGACTTGCCAACCACCAGATGCTAAGGCATCTATCTGGCTTGTACTCGAACTTTGCAGAATGTTGCCCACAACTGATCCAGAAACAGCAAATACTTGTTCTTTACAGACTACACAACTATCCCAGAACTAGCCTCTCTCTACCTTTTCCCACCCCCTTTATCTATAGTGAATGCAACTTCTTCGAAAACAACTTACATCTTTCTTTTCCAAACTCATGGCATAAGAGAGCCTCATCACTCCAGCATAGCAGACATGTTGTCTTCTCAACATAGCTTTGCAGCTGACGGTTTTGACTGCATGCCCAGGACCAGGTCTCCTTTCTGGCCAGCACATGACTCGATAAACCCTTTCTTTCAGAAAAACTTTTGACCTTGAAAGTTTTCATTTAGAAAAGCATTTAATTTGTTGTTGTTTTCTGTAATAATTAAAGCATCAGTCTCAGAAGTCAGACTCTGGAAGATCAAATCCCAGCTCTGTCATATACTAATTGTGAATTAGGGAAAATTACTTAACCTTTTTATGCTTTAGTTTCCTCATCTTTAAAGCCGGAATAGTGATAATCATATCAATATGGCTTACCCATAGTCTTATGAAGATTAATGTATGGCTGATTAAAGCACTTTACAAAGTGCTTGTCCAATGATAATTATCAATGAGCATAAAATTTTTGTTTTTGCCCAATTATCCATTAAAATACTCAGAAAACTTGTAAAAGAGAAATATATGAAGCTACTTTGAAAAATGATTAGGTTTTTGTGGGAAGGCCAGACTCTTGTCCTTTATGTGTCCTACCTCAATGTCTGGTATGTGTTTGCTTCTCAACTTAATTTATCTGCAATGAAATTGGTTCCCAAAAGTACGAAAAGATGTTCACCAATTTCATTTCAGATGAAATTAAATTGAGTAGCACAAGTGATGACACTGTAAGTGGGCTAAGGATTCTGCATATTAATATAGCCTCTAATTTCTGCATCAGAGAAGGGTCCATTACTTATTCAAGGTTAATTAATCTCCATATTAGGATTAGTTTCCTATATTTAAAAAATGAAGGGGAAATCCCACAACAACATTTTTCCCATGGAATAAAAATTACAGGGTTAAAGAGAGAACTATTCAGAAAATTCAGGAAAATATATTAGCTCTATCAGGTTAGGAAGCCCAACATCAAGATAAGAGCTGATTGCTAGTGAGTTCTGTCTTTCTGGCTAGAGCTTTGGTGATTTTCCTTTCTCAAAAAAAATCACCAGTCCTATGAAATTAAGGTTCCACCAACTATGATCTCACTTTAATTACCTCCTAAAAGTTCTATGCCCAAATACTAAGTCATGTTGAAAGTTCAGGTCTAAACCTATAAAATCTTAGGGGAACAAAATTTATCCATAGCAAGGACATAACTCTGAAAATGTTTTAATTGTGAAAATAAGATATATGTTTTAGAAATCAGATATGTATGCTCCTGTAAGGAATAGAAAAAGATATAGGCTTTATAAAACTGCAGTGGGTGTTGAAAAGTAGCAGACTAAGCAGAAATAAGCAGAGTAACAGGAAATGGAAAATGCAGTGGAAATACTGAAATTTTTAACCCAGAGACTTTAAATTACCTTACTCAATCACTCAGGTAGACTAGCTATTCCTAAAGCCTTTTCTCTGTAAACAGAAATGGGGCTATGTACAAGTTCAATGACTAAAAGTACCCCCACAGGATGTTTAGATCATAAAATCCTAACTGGGCAGGTCATGGTGGACAGCTACACCTTAGTCATGTAATTTCCCAAGTGCAAGGTTATCTTTGTCTTAAGCAAACCTTGTCCACTGTTTTTGTGCATCTCCGTTAACACATCTTTGAAATGTTTCCTTTTCAGACCTCTCAGTAGTAAACCACCCTCAAGAGAGCACATAATCTTGTTAACTATCCTAAAATCTAATCATAGAGATTTCCCTGACTTGTTTTTTTCCAGGTTCATGTAATCTTTCTTACTTTCCCTCCCTAATTCCAAATGTATAAAAAGAAACTGCAAACTCTCATTCTGGAAAGCATTTTTCTCAGTCTGCTGAAATCTTGCTTCCAGATGTGTCCTCTGTTTAACTCAAATAAATTGTAATAAACTCATATAAAAATATTTCTAGCTCTGACCGGTATGACCCCATTGGTTGGGTGTTGTTCTGCAAAGTGAAGAGTTGCTGGTTTGATTCCTGGTCAGGGTGCATACCTGGGTTCCAGGTTTAATCCCTGGATAGAGCACATAGGAGAGGTAACTGATTTCTGTTTCTCTCTTACATCAATGTTTCTCTCCCTCACTTTCGTCCTTCTTTCCCCTCTCTCTAAAAACAAGTAAATAAATAAATAAGTTCTTTTAAAATAATTTTCTGCAGATTTGGGTGTTCTTAACAATGACAATTCTATCAGAGGAGTTACTATAATTAAGCATTGTTCTTAACATCTACCGGTTGAATAAATCGCTAATTTTCATAAATAATTTCAGAAACAAATTTTTTTAAAATTTGAAATTATAGTATTTAATATGAGGAGGGGTGTGGAAAGAGATAAGGAGAGCAAAGTGGATAAATAAAAAATAATAAAGAAAGGTGTTAATAAGGTGTGGACAAGTCATGGAGAACTCAGGATGGAAAAAAGAGAGATCCAAGATGATGGAGGAGTAAATGGAAGCTACACTAACCTTCTCTCAGGACCAATCAGGAATTATAACTAAATTGTAGAGAAATCATCCTGAATAACCAATTGAACATTACCTAGAGAGAAGTCTTATAACCATGGACAGACAGAAGAAACCACTTCACTACAACGAGACTGGTAGGGAGTGAGGAAGAGGCTTGAAAGGGCTGGCTAGGCTCCCACGGGCTGTAGCTAAAACTCCGGAGGGATATTTCAGCAGCTGTGGGTTCCCCCTGAGAAGTGTGGAGTCTAAACCTCAAGCTGGGCTCCCTAGAGTACAGCACCAGAGCCAGAAAGGAACCCAAATAACATCCAGCTATGAAAAGCAGCAGGGTTTCTGTCTGCCAGGGAGAGACTGCTGGAACTCAGAAATTCTCTTAAAGGACCAAAACACAAAATTTCATTTGTAGCCACTTACACTGGGTTGCAGCAGAGGGACGGCAGAGTGGACTAGAGATGCTTAAAAAGAGTCTGGGGTTGGTGGGTCAGGGGAGAGAACTGAAGGAACATTTGCCAGGATCCCTGTGCTGAGTCATTCCCCATACTGCAGAGGCCGTCTTTCTCAGGTAGAGTAATCCTCTCCAAAAGGCATGAGCCTTTTGGGGAGGCAATAGTCCCGCCTGCAGGAATTACTCTACCCCACCCTGTGGAGCTTAAGCTGGACCACTGATTGCAGCTTGAGGCTCTATCATTAATTAGTCTGTCATCTGATTTCTCAACAGAAACATTTCAGACCAGAAGGGACTAGTGTGAAATATTCTAGGTGATGACAAACAAGGACCTACAACCAAGGCTACTTTACCCAGAAAGGCTATCATTTAAAATCAAAAGAGAAATAAGGATCTTCCCAGACAAGAAAAAGCTAAAGAAGTTCGTTAACACCAAACGAGTACTGTGAAAATGTTAAAACGGTAACTTTAAGAAGAAGGAAAAGAGAAAGAAAAAAATACAGAGGAAAGCAGTCTAAGAATAAAATAAGACTACATATGTATTTGTCAATAATCACCTTAAATGTAAATGACTTCAATGTTCCAGCCAAAAGACATAGGGAAGCTAAATGGAAAAGAAAACAAGATCCATATATATGCCACCTCCAAGAGACCCATCTCAGATCAAAAAATACACACAGACTAAAAGTAAACGGATAGAAAAAGATATTTTATGCAAATGGAAGGGGAAAAAAAGCTAGGTAGCAGTACTTATACCTGACAAAATAAACTTTAAAACCAAGGCTATAGTAAGAAACAAAAGAGGACTCTATGTAATGTTAAAGGGAACACTCCAACGAGAGGATATAACCCTAGTAAACATTTGCACACCTAAAATAGCAGTGCCTAAATATGTAAAGCAAATCTTGATGGATGTGAAAGGAGAGTTCAACAGAAATATAGTCACAGTAGGGGATTTTAACACCCCATTGACATCAATGGATAGATCTTCCAGAGACAATCAACAGGGAGATAGAGACCTTAAATAACACACTAGATGAAATAGATTTGATTGATATCTTCAGAGCATTTCACCCCAGAGCAGCAGAATATACATACTTTTCTGGGGTTTTTTTGTTTGGGTTTTTTTGGGTTTTAGATTTTATTTATTTATTTATTTATTTTTAGAGAGGGGAGGGAGAAAGAGAGAGAGAGAGAAACATCAATGTGCAGTTGCTGGGGGCCGTGGCCTGCAACCCAGGCATGTGCCCTGACTGGGAGTCAAACCTGCGATGCTTTGGTTAGCAGCCCGCGCTCAATCCACTGAGCTACGCCAGCCAGGCAGAATATACATACTTTTCAAGTGCACATGGAATGTATGGTAGGATTGACCACTTGTTAGGATGTAAAACAAGTCTCAATAAATTTAAGGAAACTGAAATCATATCAAGCATCTCTCTGACCACAATGATATGAAACTAGAAATCAATCACAACAACACTAGAAAATATGCAAACACATGGAAGCTAAATAACATATTGTTAAACAATGAATAGGTCAACAACAAGATCAAGGAAGAAATCAAAAGATACCATGAAACAAATGAAAATGAGGACACAACAATCCATAATCTGTGGGACACTGGGAAAACAATCTGAAAATAGAAATTCATTGCATTACAGGCCTATCTCAGAAAACAAGAAAAACTCAAATAAACAATCTAACTTTACACTTAAAAGAACTTGAAAAATAACAACAAAGCCCAATGTGAGTAGAAGGAAGGAAATAATTAACATCAGAGCAGAATAAATGAAATAGAGTCTTAAAAAATGATACAAAAGATCGATGAATCCAAGAGTTAGTTCTTTGAAAAGATAAACAAGATTGACAAGCCTTTAACCAGACTCATCAAAAAGAGAGAGAGAGAGAGAGGCCCCAAATAAATAAAATCAGAAGTGAAGGAGGAAAAATAACAATGAACACCAAAGAAATACAAAGGACTATAAGAAAATATTTTGAACAACTATTTGCCAACAAACTGGACAACCTGGATGAAATGGATGAATTCCTAGAAACATACAGTCTTCTAAACCTAAATCATGAAAAATCAGAGAATCTGAATAGATAGTGAAATTGAAGCAGTAATCAAAAAACTCTTCTCAAACCATTTCATGAAATCCAAGAGGGAATGCTCCCAACTCATTTTACGAGGTCAGCATTATCCTAATTCCAAAACCAGATAAAGACACTATAAAGAAAGAAAATTATAGGCCAATATCTCTGATGAACATGGATGATAAAATCCTCAGCAAAATATTAGCAAATATGATACAGCAATGCATCAAAAAGATTATATATCATGATCGAGTGGTATTTATTCCAGAAATGCAAGGTTGGTACCACATTTGTAAATCAATAAATGTAATTCACCACACAAACAAAATAAAGGATAAAAACCACCTGATTGTATCAATAGATGCAGAAAAGCATTTGATATAATCTACCACCTATTTATGATAAAAACTCTCAGCAAAGTGACATTAGAGTTGATGTGGACACCGGCCTGCAGTGTCCTCAGCATTATGGGTGAGACAAAATAAATTCACACGGACTACTGAGTCCTGTGGAGGAAAAGGAATGGCTCGACTTCTCTCTCAAGGGGAGAACAAGCCTTGGAGCAAGCACCTTGGCCACCCTCTAAAGAGGAAAGTGCCCCAGCCCTTGCCTTGACAAGCTTTTATTGGATTCAATTTGCATAGGAATAAAGAATGTGTACATAAAGTTCATTAATCATTATCAGGCAGTAAGGATCAAACAATAGATAACATACAATGAACTCTGGGGTTCTATTTTGAGTCAGGGTCAGATAGTTAAATGGCCATAAAACTTTGGGGAACAAACTCACTTCCTGCTTGGACCCTTATCATTTAATTGAGAGCATTCTAAACAAAGAAGGTTTTACAGGATTTTACATATTCTTTCTGAGGCCTGATCACCCTAGGGAACCTGCTCTTTCCAGCACAGGGCAGTACCTACCACCAGCATTGTTTCAGGCTTAAGGCATTGTTTCAGGCTTAAGTCAGGCAGGGGAAGTAAGGAAGCCAGGAGATTAGCAGACTTCTAGCAGACAAAATGAGGACTCAGGCTATGTCAAAGTCAAGGTGTGAGGGTCCATCACCCTTTTTCTGTAGCCCCTAAGTCCTTCCCTGGGGGGGTCCCCCATGATCGTGCCTGTCTTAGGTCGGCCCTTCCTTGAGGAATCTTGCCTGTCATTGGCTAACTGATCAAGCATTGGGAGTCAGACAGAGGGAAGTAAAAGGAGCAGTGATAGTGCCCGTACCAGGGAGGTAAGCTTTGTCTCCTTAGTGGCTTATGGTCCCAAGGTCACTCACTCAGCCTTAGCCATGGGGGGCAGAGGGGAGTTACAGCTCCTGAAACCAAGCAAGGCAGTTCCCAACATAGAGTGAATATACCTAAACACAATAAAGGCCATATATGACAAACCCACTGCCAGCATCACACTAAATGGGAGAAAACTACAAGCATTCCCCTTAAGGTTGGGAAGAAGACAGGTATGTCTGCTTTCACCTCTCCTGTTTAACCTAGTACTGGAGTCCTAGCCATAACAATCAGACAAGAAGAAGAAATAAAAGGCATCCAAATTGGAAAGAAAGAAATAAAACTCTCATTACTTGAAGATGACACAATACTGTACATAGAGTACCCCAAAGATTCCACCAGGAAACTATTGGGACTTATAAATGAATTCAGCAATGTAGCAGGGTACAAAATTAATATTCAGAAATCTGTTGCATTTTTATATGCCAACAATGATTTAACAGAAAGGCAAATTAATAAACAAATTCCATTCACAATTGCTACCAAAAGAATCAAATACCTAGGAATAAACCTAACCAAGGATGTAAAAGACCTATACTTGGAAAATTATAAGACACAGAAGAAAAAAATTGAAGAAAACACAAATAAGTGGAAGCACATACCATGTTCATAGAAAGGAAGAATTAAAATGCCCATACTACCCAAAGCAATCTATAGATTCAATGCAAATCCTATCCAGATTCCAAAGACATATTTCACAGAACTAGAACAATATTTCAAAATGCATATGGAGTCAAAAAAAAGCCCCACATAGCAACCACAAACCTGAGAAAAAGAACAAAGTTGGAGGAATCACACTACCTAATGCCAAACTATAAGACCATAGTAATCAAAATAGCATGGTACTGGCATAAAAACAGACACATATCTCAATGGAACAGAATAGAGAGCCCAGAAATAAACCAAAACCCTTAGAGTCAGTTAATATTCAACAGAGAAAGTAAGCCCATACAAAAGGTTAAAGACGGTTTATTCAATAAATGGCATTGGGAATATTGGGCAGATACATGCCTAAAAATGAAAGTAGACCACTTTCTTAACCACACACAAGAATAAATTCAAAATGGATCAAAGACTTACATGTCAGACCTGAAACCATAAAAATCATAGAAGAAAAGATAGGTAGCAAAATCTCAGACATTGATTGTAGCAATACTTCATCAAATATATCTCCCCAGGCAATGGATACAGAAGAAAATAAATAAATGGGACTATATTGAACTAAAAAGTTTTTACACAGCAAAGGAAACCATTAACAAAATAAAAAGACAACCCACAGAATGAGAGAACATATTTGCCAATATATCTGATAAGGGGCTAATATCTAACATTTATAAAGAACTTACAAAACTCAACAACAATAACAACAACACAATTAAAAATGGGCAAAGGACCTGAATAGATCCATCTCCAAAGAGGAAAAGCAGATGTCCAATAGACATATGAAAAGATGCTCAATGTCACTGATCATCAGAGAAATGCAAATTAGAAGTACAATGAGATATCATCTCACACCCGTCAGAATGGCCATCACCAATAAATCAACAAACAACGAGTGCTGGAGAGGGTGTGGAGAAAGGAGAACCCTTTTGCACTGTTCGTGGGAATGCAGACTGGTGCAGCCACTGTGGAAAGCAGTGTGGAGATACCTCAAAAAATAAAAATGGGTTCGCCTTTTGACCCAGCTACCCCACCTCTAGGAATATAACCAAAGGAACCCAAAACATTAATTCAAAAAAAACATAAGCACCCCTATGTTCGTTGCAGTATTATTTACAATTGCCACAATATGGAAGCAGCCCAAGAGTCCATCAGTAGATGAGTGGATAAAACAATTATGGAACATTTACACAATGAAATACTACTTGGCCCTAGAAAAGAAAAAAATTACCCTCTGTGACAATATGGAAGGATTTGGAGAACATTATGCAAAGTGAAATAAATCAGTCAGAGAAAGACAAGTACCATATGATTTCACTCATATGTGGAATCTAATGAACAAACTGAACTAACCAGGAAAATGGGGACAGACTCATAGATGGAGAGTGGGTGGCAGCTAGGGGTTGGAGGGGTGGGGTTAAGGTATGGAGGGATCAAGGAAAAAGGACTCATGGACATAGACAACAGTGTAGTGATTGCATGGGAGAGGGGGATATAAGGGAACTAAATGGTAATGGAAAAATATATAATAAAGATTAAATATTAAAAAGAAATTAAATTTTAAAAAATGGGCAGAGGAAATTAGTTAAAGAAGAGTAGAAATCAAGTAAATAAGAGGCAAAGGAGAAAGGAAAATACTATCTCAGGAACAGCACTTATACCAGTATCAAATATTAAGAATTGCTCTAAGTAATGAGATTCAGGAGAATAATAAAAATGCTAAAACCAAAGGGGTTTCAAATAATTGTTCCATAGTATTTTAATAAACCTTGTTCTGCTTCATTCTGTAAGTTACTTTAGGGAATGGTCCCTGGCTTACATCACCTTGTATTCCCACAGTACCTTGTTAAGAAACTGTGTTTCACAAATATTTGTAGATTGCTGAATTCAATAAATATTGATTGTGTTTTTACTACCTACCAGATACTGTGATAGTTACTGAGGATATAAAGATAAATGTGCTTTGGTTTCTAACCTCAAAGAGTTATCAAGCCTAGTGAAAGAGAAATATAGATGTCCAATGTTTATTTCTGAAATAAAAAACAAAATTTATCTAAAAACATGGTGAAGCTAAAAGAAGAATGAAAAGTTAAGATCATGGACAAAAGATACATTTTTAACTGAAAAATAAACATTGTAAAACCTATTTGAATTTGTTAACCTAAGACATCCTTCTCCATGTTGGTGTGACATACTCCCAAACTTGTACCAATGTTCATTATCTTCAACATCTCAGGCTAGATTTCAGGCTACTACTTCTAATTATTCCATGAGTTAGATTCTTGCCTCATACCATGAACTTCGCACATATTTTGACAACAATGAATATGGAAAAGAGTTGATTTTTCCCAAACTACAGAGCTGGTGTGGGGCAGAGACAGTTAAATAACTAATAATGCAGGTTCTTCGGTCTGGAAATTGGGAGAGAAAGCATTGTAGTGCATTCTTTATAATTTGCTTTAATGGAGCATTATGTTCTCTCTTCTATTCTGAGATGAAAGTCAGAGGAAGCTCAATTACAGGATCCTATGACATTATTTGTATGTGTGAATCCAGCCCACCCTCATTTTAATTTCAGCCTTGGAAGGACTAATCAAAAATACAAGTCCATTTTAGGGCTATGATAAGAGCTGGAAACAAAAAGCAGGAAGTGAGATCATCTAGTCCAAGCAATTATAAAGCCCCTTCGTAAATCACTTCAATTTCTAGTAAGTCCTCTCATATAATTTCTGCCCAGAAGAGTCCAGCAAAAAACGAACCGGCTGCCAGTTCCTCTGACACAGCTCAGCTTTATAACTCTTCTTCGGAATTCTGACTAAAGCCTTTTCGACAGCCTTGGCTAAATCACCAGATGGGTTTGAAAGAATGTCATTACAAAGTCCTTATGTGAGTTGGCAAATAGATGTCAACAAAAGCTTTGTACTCTATCCAGACAAGCCCATGCAGAGGACTCCAAAGTCTGATTCTCAGTACTAAAATGTTTTCGTGTAAAAAATATTTCCCATCTGAAGCTCCATAGCTTTGCTCATGTGTCCCCCGTCCCATCGCCTGCAGCCATCACTTTCTCTGTCTTTCTCTTTCTCTCTCCACATCCTTCTTTTTCATGAAGGAAAGCAAGATGTTTAAACTTAGACCTCATAATAATAAAATATTTCAAATGAATGCCAGTTCCAAAGGGCACCCTATAAATCAGGGGCTAAATCAAGAGTTTGGAGAATAAATAACACTTTGGGAGAAATTAAAACCTCTTCATACTTAAAGCTATGCATTTGTGCATATGTATACATATATATAATTTATTTTCCTTTTGTGTACTATCTCTTTGTTTTTATTTGTTACATAAAACAGATGGGTGTGTCCTTCCTCTGAGAAAAGAGAAATCAATATGACTGGTGACCAGCACTGTAGGAAGGTTCTGTTTTCTGAATTATAGCAGGTCCCCACCTAAAACTGAGTTGTTTAGAAAGCACAAGTATTGTGCACAACTATTGCCAGGAGGAAACCTTTTAAATCGTATCTGTGTGGGACTCTCCACCTGGGTTATAGAGTGGCCCATCTGTTCACATTGTTACTCTCCATGAGAGGCAGGAATGGCTACTGCTAAATTGAATGTCCCACACAGCCTCCATGATTACTGAGAGAAAGCACATCAGATAGCTCTCCCGTGCTGTGGCCCATCCATGTGAGAACGTGGAGGCCGTGGGGAAGAACAAACAGGGCAGATGTCCTCAACAGGGAAGAACAAGCAGCATATTTGCAAACTGTGCTTCTGGTCATACTTGACTTGTGAAGGGCTGGGGTAAACAATTACATGGAGTGTTGGCTGAGTTGGGAAGGGACGAGCAGAGGAGCATGCTATTCTGAAAAAATATTCATACATTCATTATATTCTAATGTGTAATTTACTAATTTAATTACAACATTTGTGATGTGTCCCTCACTGCTTCAGTTCAGAAAGAAATTCTGAATTTCACCTTGATCAAGAGAAAGGGTCTTTCCCTTCATGTCCTCATGTCTTCAGAAAATTTCTAGTCTGCCACTCTGTTCAAGGAGGTTTACAGGTATCCAGGACTGGTGGATGATAGGGTTGTTCGCAGGGAATGAGGGGAGGGCTTCTCATTTTAGAAGATATCTCAGGAGCTCAGATTCCTTTCCACTTTTTCTATTTCCTCTTGACAAAAGATTCTTCTCCCTGCTTCCTCATCAAGAACCCTGATCTGTCAGCTGCATTCGTAGAAGCTGTCTGTACTTTTCCCCCTTTTCTCAGACTCAGTACGATCTGGCCTTTGAGAAAGGAAAACTTACTTTGCAACCCTACATGCATTTTGGATCTTTCTTTTTAGCCCTTACGGCAAATGTTTCTCTGAATATTTGTTTCTGCCTGTGGATGAGCTTAAAAAGAAAAAATGGCTCACAAGGTACCACCGGCAGATGAAGTGTTCTACCCAGACCTCCCCCAAGATGTGCTACTTTGGCACATGAATTACATTGAGATGAAGGCAATCAAGACCCTGGAGACTCAATAGAAATTTTTACCTCTCAGTTAAAGAATTTAAATTTGGGGTTTTGCCATAATAAGAGCTATCACCAGAAATAACTTTTTATGATCTGTCTGTAGGGCAGGTAAACTTGTAATTACTGAACATGTGTTCTAATTAAGCTGCAAATGACCCTCCTCCCTTCTGAAGCTCCAGGGATCTTACCTTTGTTCCTTGATTCAAGATTCCATATGTACCTTATTTTATCTCTCTGTCTCTGAACCACTTGTGTATGTGGGGTCTCTGACTCTCTCATGTATTTGGGGTTCCTCTATGTACATATGTAATGTGGTTATTTTTTCTTGTTAATCTGTCTCTTGTAGATTTAATTATTAGGCCAACTGAAAGAACCTAGAAAGGCAGAGTAAAATGCCCCCCCTGCCACTCTGCCTGACACACACACACAGAGAAGAAAGGGAACTACACAAAATATACATATATTTGTACTTCAAGGAAAGCACTAAATTTTTTAGTACATTAGCATATGTTTTCCTCAGACTAACACTTCAAGGTAGATATTATTGGCCATTCTGTTCAAATGAGAAAAACTGAGCTTCAAAGCTGTGTTAATTAAACCAAGTTTGTTCAGCTGAGAAGTGTGGCCTATCTCACATAAAAAGCTATAAAGGATATGAGCACGTAGGTAGTAGAATATGCTGCCTCAAAATACACATCTTTGGCATTTGGATTATTTTAAGATTATTATTTTGAGAAATAGACACAGGAAAAGCTCTGAAAACAGAGAAGTTATCTTCTATGTATATGGGAAATTTACATTTATAAAATAAATCTTCATTTGTGTTTCCCTTTTTGAGCCATGAAGAGGATGACTTTAAGTCACAAAAAACTTATCAATGGAGAAGGCACAGCGTTAAATCTGCATAGAAAATCATACTCTTGCCTGCTGTGCTTTTTCTAGCACACCCCCCTTAATTTTAAGGCCTCACTCCAGGTCGACATCTTTTTTTTTTTTCTTTTTTTTTTGTCTTTAGCTGAAGATAGTGTTTAAAGTGGTGGCTTGGACCATCTCAGAGAGTTTACTCATTTTTCCTGGATACCCCCCATGTACACAAGAAATATACATGTTAATGAACTTCTGTTTGTTTTTCTCCTATTAATCTATCTTTTATGACGAGGGTCTCAGCCAAAAACGCAGAAGGGTGAAGGGTATATTACTTTTCCTTCCCTAAGAGTGATACTGAAATTATGAAATATTTCCATTTTCCCTTGGCTGGTTAGTGTTCTATAAGGTTATTATCTTTTAAACTAAGATGCCATTGCTTATAAGCTTCCTGAATACAGAGGCCAAATCTCTTCTGTTTGCCACAGTAATGGCCAGCACTTAGCACACTGCCTGGTACATAAATATTCAATTAAATATTTATTCTTTGGTGTGGGTAAGGAGTGCAGATGAAACTATAATTCATATGTTTCCTAATTTTTCTTTTCTAGTGTGGATGAAAGCTAATGTTACTCCTTAGCCTTAGGACATAGGGTTGGATAGATTAATATACTCACTCACCATACATATGTATTTCAGTGTTTTCTGAGTAATGTAGTGTATTAGCTACTTGTTGTCTTAGTTCTGTAAGCACTGCACTGATAAATAATAGGGGTATGCAAGGAATGAGTATCTCATTATTTAGCTATTTGTACACAAGCAGAAACTACTTTACTTTGCACAATGTGCAGAGAAAAGGTGTCCATGGCTCTCCTTCACTTTTCTCTGTTTTGATGTTGTCAAAGAGAATATTTCTTACCTTTGTGTATCTTACATACTTTCATAACAATCCTTTTATGAAGCTTTTCACCAGTGCAGAGTCAGTGGAAGGCTCTATAAAAACGTTGGCTCCTATTACTGGAGAAGGAGGCAGTTCTTGCCAGAACAGATTTCTCAGGGAGCCAGAGAAAAGTTTGGTTCAGGAAAACACACCAAGCAGGGTCTATTCTGAAGAGAAAGCAACTATGCCTCAATTCAAAGCATCTTAGGATACCCTCTTTAATTAAGGAGGAAGTACGAGGGGCTCAAAACTCAATTACCTTTCAATCACCTTCATTAGTTTATTGTTTTCTTTATTTGATCTGCCAGGAATACAGCACATTCACGTGAGCGTCACTCATCGTCTTTCAGGGCGTACCGTCACTCCAGTGGAGCTCCCCAGGCGAGACGGAATATAGGGATGGGCAAAAGTAGGTTTCCAGTTGTGAGTACGTGAAGCATGGAGTTTATTACTGTATTGTCATCTATTATTTATTGTATTATTTTCCATATGAACAACTAGAAACCTACTTTTGCCCCACCTTATAGGGTAGGGGTGTCAAACTCATTTTCACCAGGGGCCATATCAGCCTTGCGGTTGCCTTTGAAGGCCCGAGTGTAATTTCAACTCTTTGACAGTTAAGGAGTGGGTACATTTATACAGTCCCAAAACTATCTCAGCCCTTTGAAGGCAACCACAAGGCTGATGTGGCCCCCAGTGAAAATGAGTTTGACACCCCTGTTGTAGGGTGATAAGACAAAAGGTGATGTTTATGGACAATAGTCTTGACTGAAAACATAAATTTTAAAGACATAATTATATATCAGGTTCAAATATACACTTCTGACAAATGTCTATCTTGAGTCTGGTAGAAAAATAATGTACACAAAATTGCCTAACTTAAGGGTTGATGGTGTGTATATCTCATTCCACAATATCTCAATTATACTCATCTTACTTAGCAGCTACTAGGAAGCAGATTTATCAAATGTGTGAGGAATGAATTGCCATGTGTCATTAAGAATAGGGTAAAACTCATTGAGGGGAAACAAAGGCATTCAATCTTTGTCCATATATGTAGAAACAGACTGTATCTCTATCATAAGTTTCTTTTCTCAGTAACTTTGAAACCCACAGGCCCAATTTCATTCACTCTTCAACTGAAGTGTTAAAATGTTTGGGATGAGGACTCAAGCTAGGGAAAGACCCTTATAAAAAGCTATCTCTTTTCAAAGAGGATAAGCATACAGAATCAAAACAATGATACTAATGTATACTCACACTTTAGTTATAACTCATTCTAAACCAGTAAAAACTCTGGCCTGTCCCTTAGCAGAACACGGAGCAAACATTTTATAACTTGCGTAGTGGATGTTGGTGTGTATCACCTAGATTCCCTTCCTCAGAATCAAGACCCCCGTTACCTGTCAGGAATTTCAAACATGAGCACTCACACACATGTCCCTCACTGCAGAAGGGAGTTGTCTCAGAAAAAGCCACATCCCCTCCCTGTGGATGGGGGCAGCACAGACTAGCAGAGGCACAACACCAGGCTTTCCCTCTTGCCTCAATTCTGGAGCTTTTTAGAAGGCCATTCCAGCTCCAGCATACACCCAAGGGATTGGCAGTGGACCCTGTTGCTAATGCATTGCAGTTCAGTTTCTCCTTCTGTAGCTGTACGCTCTCACAGGTGTTTCCGAGAGTGCTCCCAACCGACCTCGTGCATATATGCATATACCTCCAGCTGACAATCTATTTCTCAGGAGCCAACTACGGCAGGGTGATTTTTAAAAAGCTGAATTTATTGGAGTTCTCTTCTTAATAATGTCCATAAAACTGATCCAGAACTCCCACAACCACCAATCACCCCTGCCCCAACTCTACCTTAGCGGGAAAGAACATTCTGAATTGATGATGTGCCTTCCTCCCATCTTTCTGGCTCAGCCCAATAAGGGAAAAACAAAGGAATGTATTTAGCTTTATAAGTATTTCTTTCTACTTTCTAGGTCTAGTCTGGGCCAGATGTAAAGAGATCAATACTCTGCAAAAATGGAAATCAACTTTTTCTCTTCCCTTGTGGTAATAAGAGTATATAATAAAATTCACAGCCACTTTAAAAAAATGTTCTGAGCCCTTGCTTATTTTCTGCTTCAGTAATCCTTGTTGAACAGCAATCCTGTTCTACATTAATAATATTTGTTTTATTTGGGGGGGCCCTAAAATTCTTTATCTAATATTCATTGTGTACCTGGTCTCACCTTTACTTTCCTATAGCTGTTTACGAAAATAAGCTGGCTCAAGAGATTAGAAGCTGAAAAGGAGCACAACATAATACTAATATTTATAGAGTTTTTCTGTGATGCAAAATAAACACTTGGCCCATTTCTCCAAAGGGCCTCTTCCCAGATGACAGAATCCTAGATAATACAAGCTTATACAATAACTGCCTCAAATTTCTCAGAAAATTCTGCACTATGATGATACTAGAAAGTCAAAAAGGAAAATATTGTTTTTTGGGGTTTTTTTGCCATATCATGAGCAAGCTTTCAGGGTAGGTTGGCTGAAACAGCAAGAATACATGTACCCACCTCGGTTCTTTCTACACACTGCTATCAGCTAAGCTAAATACTGATTAATAAAAACACACAGGATTAGAAACCAAATATTGAAAAAGAGACAAGAGCCTCTTCCCCCCGCCCCCAGAGTTTTTTTAATGTTTTTATTGGATTTAACATTCATTTAAAGGATATACAAATATACGACTAGTTTGATCAGCTACTAATACATTTTGGAATCCCTTTATTTTCCGTACTGAAGAGTCAGTTCAGTTTTTCTCCAGGTTTAATAGTTAGCTTTGGAAATTTTGGCATGCTCTTTGTCTGTTACTGAAGCATTAGCGTTTCTACCATGTTTGATGTGAGTAGTTCTTTCCGTTTTCTTCCTGCAGTTACGGTTTGCAGGGTTCTTGTTTTTTCCACAACACACTGCTTATATCCCACAACATTATCTTCCCATCATTTTCTTCAGTAAACAGGGTTCCGGCAGAAAGCAGACTTGGGACACCCCCAAAGTGTGGATCTTAGATCCCAGTTCCTGTCCACCTGACTCCCATCATCGTCTTCTTCACCACAACTAAAAATATCGCCACGCGATGCCACAGACCCAGAGTGGGCTAGAGTGGGGTTTAAAGCTGAACCCTGCTGTCCCCCTGAACTCTCTGTATCTCTATCTCTAATGAGGCTGAGAGAGATAGACGACAAACTACACAGAATCACTCAATTAAATTGGCACTTTTTGCAAGCTACATTAGGTCAGTTCCAAATCTTTGCAAGAACAGTAGGGAACCGAAGGAGGAAATTCAAATGCAATGGCAATGGTTTAACAAGAAGTCCTTTCTTAAAAAAGATTTTCTTTATTTACCTTTAGAGACAGGGGAAGAGAGAAAGAGAAACATTGATGTGAGAGAGACACTTCAATCAGTCACCTTCTCGCACATCTTCCAACAGGGTGTGGAGCTTGCAACCCAGGCATGTGCCCTGACCAGGAAGACCTTTTGCTTTACAGAATGATGCCTAACCAACTGAGCCATACTGGTCAGGGCAAGAAATCATTGTGTGTGTGTGTGTGTGTGTGTGTTTGTTTGTTGTTTGTGTTGCAAATATTCCCAAAGCAAATGAAACCTAGTTTTGTTTTGTTTTGTTTTGTTTTGTTTTTTAAGAATGAAGGAACCCTGGTATGGGACAACACAACTTCTCTAAAGGCAAATTTGCTGTCTTCAGAGACATACTATGGCCACAGAGAAAAGAAAGGACAGAAAGCCTGTATTCTCTTTCCCTAAGAATTAAGATCTTACTACCACCCACTAGGTCAGTTTTGCCTCAACATGAAGTCCTCCAAATACCCTACTGATAGAAATGACAAGAGAATTCACAGCCCAAAGAAAATGCAGTTTTAAATGATTTTTCAATGACTTTATTCTAAAAATTTGAGAAAGTCATACTGCTATTATTTCCTTTTTTTCCCAGGGTAAAAGATTATAGAATATAAACAATAATCAATATTCTAAAGATTATCTGTGAATGCTAAGAAAAGTGCCGAAAGGGATTTGGGATCATAGAATTCAGCATCACTGAACCTCTTCATCCACAAAACTACACAATGCTGCCTTGTAAGAAGAAGCTGTCTCCTTAAAGAAAAAATGTAGTCACCTACTACATATATATATGAAAGTAGGTGGCTTACTACAGGATAGATTGTAGAAGCATTAGGAAGTCTCCTTCCCCCCTGCCAAATTTTTCTTTTTTATTTTATTTTTTAATCATCCTCTGAGGACATTTTCTCATTGTTTTTTAAAGAGAGAGAAAGGAAAAGGGGGAAGTGGAGAGAGGAATGTCCATATGAAAGAAATAACAATTGGCTGCCTCCTATATATGCCCAGACAGGGACTAGAACCCACAACCTAGGTTTGCGTCCTGACCAGAAATTGAACCCACAACCTTCAGCTTTACTGGAGGACACCCCCACCAAATGAGCCACACCAGCCAGGGCACATCATTTTTTTTTATTACTAGGATTTATTAAATAGAAAAAAACAGCATCCATTTAAGAATAACTAAAGAGCGAATAGGAAAACAAATACCTTGTGAGCTCTATTATGTGCTAGAACTAGTGTTGGAATACTTTAATAAATTATCACTTTTAAATGGTTAAGAGTAACCAATCTCAAGTAATTTGGTCATGATCTCTGCCACTCCCAGCACCTCATTCCTTTATGCATTTATTTATTTAACGATGTGTACTTAACAATTACTCTGGGATAGTTATCATGTAAGATGAACTCAGGAGTGGGAGAAATCTTGATGATCAGAGTTCCCAGAAGACAAATGGTCATTAATTTAGCCAACAATGCTAGCTTTCTCTGGAATTGAGTCAGAACTTTATATGGAGAATAACCAAATAGGTAGAAGAAAACAATAGAAAATACTGTGATAAACAATGGTATCATGAGATGA
Source organism: Tonatia bakeri (assembly GCA_004024845.1). Taxonomy (NCBI): domain Eukaryota; kingdom Metazoa; phylum Chordata; class Mammalia; order Chiroptera; family Phyllostomidae; genus Tonatia; species Tonatia bakeri. The sequence continues at coordinate 22,721 of PVIA01009211.1, forward strand.
AGCCTTTGAGGGAGACAAGATAAATACTGTTATTTCCAGTTGACTTTTTCATCCCATTCACATTATAGTTTACAGTATACTATGATCTGATCATTAGCCCCATTAATAAACTCGATATAAGAATTACAAAATTCATAGGAAACAGAATTTGCCATTCCTAATTTAGATGAAAAACATGACATTAAAAAAGTAAAGGGATTTGCCTAAGATCACACAACTGGGAGTGTTTGAAAATTAGAATTTTAACCCAACTCTGAGTAGAAAGTACCCTGTCCATGCAGCCCCTTTAAGAGTATGAGGCAAACACGACTTAGAATAAAGAAAGTAATTCAAAAGTTACCAAGAAGTAAAGTGACTGACATCCTAGCCTTCAGAGTCCTGAATTTGATAGTGGAAAGGGAACATTAATAACAAGTGTTGGCCACATACAATATTCCTTAATTCTCAAACTTGCCTCTTTCTATACTAGAAACTCAGGTTTCGTATTCTTGCTGGAAGATGAACGATCTATGGACTGTGATGTTTTGGGTCCACATAGAGTATTGGTATCTTTTTGAGAACATTTTTGTAAAAGAAAGAACAATTTCCAATAAAATAAATGCATTTTTAACCAATTGATACTGCAGTGACAAATCTAGTCAAGATCGCCAGTGGCCATCTGTTCTGATATTATGATATTTCTGCAGAAAATCATCTTTTCTTAGAGAATTTTAAATTAGAAGTAACTTTAAGATCATCTAATTTAGCCCTTTGGAAAGCAGTGTTCAATAGATTCTGCGAGATTTAGTAAGAAGGAGTAGGTTTTTTTTTTTTCTGAAGTTATTGATTAGACCCAGAATGGACACAGCTGAAACTGCCTAACAACCTCAAAACTTAGTAGCCTGAAACTGCAACTTAATATTATCTTCCATGGTTCTCTAAATTGACTTGGCTCATTTTGGCAGTTGTTGCTTGGAATTTTTCACACACTTTCTGTCAAATGGCAGCTGAGGCTGGAGTCATCTGAAAGCTCAATTGACTTGCAGTTGATGCTGGCTGTTGGCTGAAGTTCAGCTGAGCTCCTGGTTAGAGAAACTGGGCTCGTCTTTGACAGTGGTGTGGGCTTCGTACTGCATGGTGCTTCAGTCCCAGAGGGAGCACCGGTGAGCAAGCCTTCCAAGAGACACAGGGCAGTAGTTTCAAGGCATTATATGACTTAACCAGGGAAGTCCCAGGACGTCATTTCACCACAATCTGCTTTTCAAGCAAGCTACTAAGTCTGTACTAATCCACAAGAAGGAAAATTAGATCCCACCTTTAATGTGAAGGCAACCAGTGTGTGCACATTAGGAAGAAAGGGATTGATGGTGGACATCTTTGAAGAATATCCACCAAACCTCTTTTCACATAGTTAGATCAGGTGAAGTTTTACTTGGTAGCTTTATTGTCTTAACTGCCCTCTTTTTACCTCCTCCTCTGGGCATTGAGTGGTATGGTTTTGGGTGGGAAATGACAGATTATGGGTAATTTTGTTGCTTGATTGGTATTGTTCTAGTATTATCAATTATGGGCCTAACAAGATTAAATAAAGTGAGCCTAATTCTTCTTAATGAATCTGATAGAATCTACTGAATTCTGTTTTCTAAAGAGCTCAAGTAAATGGTTTCTAAAATCCTTTACAATTAAAAATAGTACTGTAAGATACAATTTTCGGTAGAAATCTCTGCCTCCTCATAGCCAACATCAGATCATTAAATAGAAAATACTTCATTATGAGAGGTATCATCTCCTTTTTTTTGCAAATTATTAACTCATCATTTAATTGATTTGCATTGTAGGAAATCACATTTTGAATGAAGAAGTAGGGAATTTCTACTATTGTGTCATCAGAATTGTTATCCAGTACATATCTGCCTGAGTTCTGCTGCATGCAACAGTACCTAAAATATAGTCACTACTCAGTCAATGTCTTGAATCCTGAATGGTGAAAGAATGCATGTGATATCACTGACACATCTGAAATAGCACATAGATGTGTTTTCCAAATCCCAGGGAAGACAAATATATTCTACTGAATTCTACTTGCAGGAATGGAAACATAGAGTAATAGTTTATGTTAAATTCCCATAGAATAGTGCACATAGATATCTAATTTCTGATCTTTACTGATGGAACTGTATGTTACACCCAACCCAGACTCCAAGAGCCATTTCTTCATTGTGCTCCAGAGGTTCAACAAAACTCTGGACACTGTGAGTTGAGTAACAAAGTTACAAACTCCATAGATAATAAAAAATCATGTCTTTAATGTGAATCTTCTAATGATCTTTCTGATGTACGATTTCCATTTTGATCCTGTTTCTGGGCAGAAAAGTCTGCTAAGCCCCCCTGAGACTCCAGGCCAATGCATGCACAGCCTGCCTCTGTATCTGCAAGGAAGCAGACACAAAGGCCATGTCGCTTGTGCTGGTTCAATGCCCCAGCATCTGTGCTTCCAAGGTGATTGTGAATGTTCCAGGTAATAGGCAGTGCGGTACTTCTGGCTCATGCCCATGTGGCCTAGAAGGCCACGGTGCTCCAACACTTTTTGAAATAGTGTTGCCAAAACCTTGACACTGCTTCTCCTAATCACTGATTAAGAAACTGCCTGGATTCAAATACGATACTACGATTTCACCAATTTCTCTATTGGCCTGGGAGTAGATGTACTGCTACATATAGTCAGAAGCAGAGTGTTCTGGCTCTGCTCCAAGCTGTGCCCTACACATATACCAATACTGTTATGGAGAAGCTTTGAATACAAAGAATTAGATAAATTCCTCAGGTGAAAAATCTTTCCTACCTCTCTGTATAAAAAGATTCCTGAAGCAAGTAATGATTTTAAGAAACATCAATGTGTGTTTTTTATCTTTGTATGTTCTTATGTATGCCTTTTTTTCTTCCTTGCCCAGAGGTATGGATCTATTTCAAGACCAATGGTAAGGAGCTTCTGAGAGTGAAAGACAGCAGTTACAACATGACCACCAACCATCAAGATTTGGCTCTGCCATCTTAGTTGAATTTTAAAGTCTATAGCAAGACAATAGAGAAAACTAGGATTGTCTCTAAAAAGAAAGGGTTTTTGTCAATTTCCTTATCATCTTTCTCCCATTTAAAATATCAAGAGGTAAGTCTCACAATTTGATCACAAGATTTTACAAAATGGAATTCTTTCCCAAAGAATAAAAAAAAAATACTGGAAGCTATTAATAGTGGAAACTATTTCTAGTCCCAACAGATTGAGAAGAGGGAAAGACAAACCTGCCCAAACCTTGCCTGCTCAGGCTAAATTCATGAAGAATAAAATCAAGTATATGAGATGGGAGGAAGGGAATCATCAGAGTAAATGGGCCTGCACTTCACTTCTCATTTGGACTCAAGGAAAAGACCCCCAGGAAAGGTAGCCCTATAATTTTATAAGATAATTCCAAGAGTAGAGAAAGAGGAAGTGATAACATGTTCAGATAGAGAGGGAAATTAGTTAGTGCTCAAGAGCTGCCATTAACTCCAAAGTGACAGAAATAACCAGAAGCTCATGCACGTTGTCTGAGAGTCAGGGAGTAGGGTAGACAGCTTCTAAGATGGGTCCAATGATCCCCACTTCTTGGTATTCACAGTCTGGTGGAACCTCCCCCTGTTGAGTAACTTGCATCTAACCAATAAAACAGAGTAACCAGAAGGGAATGTCACATCTGTGATTAGGTTTCTAATACTGTGACTTTGGTCTTGCTAACAGACTCTCTCTATTGCTTTCTCAGCTTGTACACTTTAATGAAGAGACTAAGGTAGCTGTAATGAGGAAGCTAAAGGGAGCTGCAGTAGATTTCCCAGGCTGCAATAACAGAATACCAGGATTGAGTGCCTTAAGAAACAAAATTATTTTCCTACAGTTCTGGAGACTAGAAGTCTAAGATCTAGGTGCCATCAGGGTTGGTTTGGGCGAGACTTCGTTCTTGGACCTTAGATGGCCCCCATCTCATTGTGTCCTCCCACAGTCTTTCCTCTGTGTGTGTGGGGAGGGGGTGAGGGGGGAGAGTGAGAGAGATCTTTGGTATCTTCTCCTCATCTTATAAGGACACCAGTCTTATTATTTTGGGGTCGCACCACAATAGCCCCATTTAATCTTAATTACCTCCTTAAAGGCTCCATCTCCAAGTACACATTGGAATTAGGGCTTCAATATAATTGAATTGAGGTATGGGAGGGCACAGTTTAGACTATAACAGTAGCCTCTGCAAAATGGCCAGTGAGGTTCTGAGGCCCTCAGTCCAACAGCTAATAAAGAACTGAATGCTGCCAACAAGCAAGGTATGAGCTTGGATGCAGATCCTTTCCCAGTTGAACCTTCAGGTGAGAAAGCAGAGCCTGGACCAACAATTGATTACAGGCTTTAGAGAAACTGCGATACACAGGACGCAGGTAAGACACACAAAAATTCTTGACCAGCAGAAACTGCAAGATAACAAATATGTGTCATTTTAAGCCATTCAGTTTTGTGCTAATTAATTAGATAGCAATAGGTCGCTAATACAGGGAAGTAGATACTCTGAGAGCCAGCACGTCATCTGCTGAGGCCAGGAATCAGGCAAATACATTGTGCCTGAAAGTACTGTTGGTGGAAGGAAATCTGCTGTCTCTCCTCAATGTGTTATGAAAACAGAGAAATTTAAGTGTAGTTAAGAATGTGGATTCCAGCCCTGGCTGGTGTGGTTCAGTGGATTGAGTGCCTATGAACCAAAGGGTGGCTGGTTCAATTCCCCATCAGGGCACATGCCTGGGTTGTAGGCCAGGTCCCCAGTTGGGGGTACACAGGAGGTGACCACACACTGATGTTTCTCTCCCTCTTTTTCTCTCTCCCTTCCCCTCTCTCTAAAAATAAATAAATAAAATCATAAAAAAGAAGAATCAGACAAACCTGAGCTCTCTTGCCCCTCTGAAACCTACCAGCAGCAAATACCAGGACAAGTCATGTTACAGGAAAAATTAATGCAAAGTGGTGAAGGAAAAACAAAGTGGCTTGATATCATAAATGGATATTATAAATGTGCTGAAAAATAAACAGCATAATAAAATAAACTAGCACATAAAAACTCTTTGATTGACATTAGCTATTATTGTTAGGATACAAGAAGAGAAAGAGAGCGGAGCTGGTGCTAAAAATGCATATTGAGTTCCTAATATGTGCCAAGAAATGTACTATGCTATCTGCATAATATGCTATATAAAACTGTGATATTAAACTATATGTGGTCTTATATCCTCTACATGATGATTTTGCACCCTCTGCACAATTCTCCTAAGTAGTTACTATTATCCTCATTTTTGGAACAGGCATTTCAGAGATCGTAAGTACTTGACTAGTCATATGGATCCCATGGGGATTTATATCTAGAATCATGGGACTTGAGAACTTTGGCCCTTTTTGTTTTATCGTGTCTGAAAAGTGACAATAGAACCCTGACAAAAAAAGTCTGTGGAAGTTACCAAGTACACTGCAGAATTGTGTGCCAGCCTTTTGCAAAACAGAAATTTAATGATGATAAAATACTCATTGCTTCAGACTATTTTCAGTTTGGATTGAAATCCTTTTTGCCATCATTCCAGCTAATGTCATAGCCACGCCAGAAAGAGAGTATCATTGGTTGGTTTTAAATGACTTTACTCAATTTATTCAATTTACTTCACAAAAGAGAAAAGTAGGTTTATATTTCCCATTGCTTATGAACAAAATAGGGTCATCACCCTTTGCATTGCATTGATTTGATTTTCGTTCACATCTTTTTCACATACTCTATTAGTTGCAGCTGGAGTATTACAGCTTCCTGAAACTGATCAAATTTACATTGTGGAAGATGCTTTTTGAGGGAGAAATCAGAAACAGTAAACCTTTTTCTTTTGTCTTAATGAGACAGAAGTGGCTACTGAAATCACCATGTTAACCTTTTTTTTTCCCCCACGCACTCTAAGGAACAAACCTTGTGGCTATGCGCTCATGTTTCTTGTGACTTCTCAACATGCTCTAAATGTTGCATCTGGAAAATACAATGGTCAGGTTATATAAGAACATCAATGAACTGTCAGGCTCATCCAGGAATGACAGGAAGACCAAAACACGAGACCAGGGAGAAAAACACTGGATAAATAACGTCAGAGTCAAATGTGTTAAATAAGCAGCAGCTAAGGGCAAATGAGGGAAATGACAAACTATCCTAGCAAACACACTTTCAGATGCTGTGTTTCTATTAAAGGCAGAAAATTGCCTACTGAAATGACTACCCAAAAAAAAGGAGATGAAAAGAAATTTGAGGTATGCTTTATTTCCTCCCAGTCATTTGTTATCACTCCAAAAATCCAGTAAATATATTCAAGGACATTTTGACCATGAATTTAGCCTTCAGGTCCCTTTGGGGGAAGATATTTGACATAGAAAATGATCAATTATGGTGAATGCAAAGCAAAGTGGCCTCAGCAATTCTCTGGTGCTCTGTGGGTTTCTTTTAGCCTTTCCAGGTTTTGCTGTTGTGGTAGGGATTTTTGTTTTGGGGTTGTTATTTTTTACTCTACATTTTTTCTCTTTTCTTGTTCTTTATTGAGTTTAATTACAGTTATTGTTCATGGGCTATTGAGCTTAAAAATCATTTGCTGTCTTGTAATTTCACCCTATACTTGATTCATTCACAGCTGTTCGTCACTGCCATGCCATTCAGACTGGGGAGTGAAATGGCTTATCTTCACAAAGCAAAGAAAGCAGTTTCATTTATTCAAGGTCTATAAAGGGAGAAAATAAAATGATTACAGTGGTAATTCTTTAGTTCAATTTATTTAAATGTTTTTATGTACCAATATTGTGGTACACTTTTTTTATGACATTCCATTAACAATGGTCAGTAATTCCTGGAGATAGCTGAAAAGCTGAGGCTGCACTTTTTCTAGAAAGAATGGGTCAACATCTGTTGGCCTCCCATGGAGACAAATTGACATCTCTGACTCAGTACTGATATCGGTAGACTAACTGTACCCTGCAGGCATAAAGTGAATAATAACAAATAAGGTTTCTTGGCTTAAGAGTTTTGCTGGAGCACCTGGCATTTCCACATTTTAACTCTAATTTGTATGAGAGCATTGTCTCAAAGTGATGTCTTTTAATACGCAAGATATTACCTGGGAGAAGCAGCACATTTCCTCTCACTAGCCCTTGATATTTGTTGATGAAATGAGAGTTGCAAGTCTCTGCATGGCATACACCTTCTCATTTCAGCATGAACCAATTGTTCTCAATAACTGGTCACTAGTCTGTGAGTGCAGCCCTTCCAATGAAGTCCCCCAGAGCACTCTTCTTAAGGTTTGGCACTCCAACATCCTTTCTATACCATTAAGGTCACCAGCCAATCCATCCCTAAAATGTACAGTTTAAAGGTGGGCCAAAACCATACTAAATTATTTATAATATTTGAAAGAATTATAATATAGATCACCTACTGTAACTTTCCTTTATTTAGTGATGAGAAAACAGAACACTTAAAGGTTTTAAATGAATTGAAGGCATTGTCAAATTTTCATAGTTTATTAAAAAGTCTAAGAAAGAATATGTATGGAAGGAAGCAACTGCTAACATGGCATTTACCTTGGAGCTATGTGCCAATTCAACATGGCTCACACACTGGGAGTTAAAGGGATTTCTTGGGACAACAGTCAAAATCTGGGGTCCTAACTAACATGTAAATCTGAATCAAATATATTCACACAAACACATAAAATCAGGGATCCACAAAAGTGACACCTTGGTGGGCAGGCAGACTGTGTGAAAAGAAAGATGGAAGTGAGAGTACTTGCCTACTTCTAGCTCTTCATTAAGAAGAAAAATCTTTTCTGAAAATTCTAGCTATATATTAGTAAGAGGCCAGTATTCATACTACTTGGATGTCTCCACGTACTCAAAGAAGAATATTAATTTAGCCTGGAGTGGTGCTTAGGAGCAGTCTCTGGGAACCCAGCAGGAGTCAAGGATAACTTTCCCTAGAGAAACCTACTTTAACTAGATGTCAAGTTATCATATTGATAGTATGTGAAGAAAATAATCTTGCAATGAAAATCACCAAAACCCAAAGAAACAAATCAGATCACAGACCATGAACACAAAATTATAGAGATCAGTAAATACATTTATATCATTTTAAAGAGAGAGTTACAAGAAGTAACTTCATTGGGTTATTCATTATTTTGGTATTGAGTTTTGTAACTGCTTTCTAAATTTTGGATATTTACCCCATATCAGATGTATCAGTGAATATGTTCTCCCATTCTGTGGGTTGTCTTTTTATTTTGTTGATGATTTCCTTCACTGTACAACAACTTTTTAATTTGATGTAGTCCCACTTATTTATTTTTTCTGTTGTTTCCCTTGCCTGGGGAGATATATCTGATAAAATACTACTATGAGCAATGCCCCAGATGTTGCTGCCTGTGTTTTCTTCTATGACCTTTATAGCTTGGGGTCTATCATTTAAGTCTTTAATCCATTTTGAATTTATTCTTGTGTATGGTGTAAGAAGGTGGTCGTGCTTCTCCAAATAGGACATACAGATGCCTGACAGACATATGAAAAAGCTCAACATCACCAATCATCAAGAAATACAAATTAAAGCCAAGAGAGATATCATCTCACACCTGTCAGAATGGCTATTGTCAATAAATCAACAAACAACAAGTCCTGGAAAGGATGTACAGAAAGGAGAACCCTTTTGCACTGTTCATGGGAATGCAGATTGGTGCAGCCACTGTGGAAAGCAGTATGGAGATACCTCAAACCATTAAAAATGGATCTGCCTTTTGAACCAGCAATCCCACTTCTAGGAATATATCCAAAGGGACCCAAGACAGTAAATCAAAGGAACATAAGCACCCCTATGTCCATTGCAGCATTATTTATTATCACCAAGATATGGAAGCAGCCTAAGTGTCCATTAAGAGATGATCACATAAAACAGTTATGGGACATTTATACAATGGAATACTACTCAGCCATAAAAAAGAAGAAAATTTTACTGTCTGTGACAGTATGGATGGACCTGGAGAACATTATGCTAGGTGAAGTAAATCAGTCAGAGAAAGAAAAAAACCATATGATTTCACTCGTATGTAGAATCTAATGAACAAACTAAACTAAATAGCAAAGTAGAGACAGACTCATAGAGAGCAAGATGGCAGCTAAGGGTAGGGGCAGATTAGAGGGTGGAGGTATTGAGCAAAAAGGAAAAAGGACTTATGGAAATGAACAACAGTGTGGTGAGTGTGGGAGTGAGGGGGAGTAAAAGGGGACTAAATGGTAATGGAAACAACTACAGTAAAAATTTAAAAACTGACTTAAAGACATAAAAGCAATAAAACACAAATAGGCCAGTTCAATAAAGAAACAATTTCTTTAGGATAAGAAAAGGGCAAAAAATCAATGAAATGGGTCAACAGCAAATTAGATGCGAATTGAAAGTTTGTTAGTGAACTGGAATGTAGGATTCTATAAAGATGTTCAAAGACTGTAACAGTAGGTAAAATGATGGAAAACAGGAAAGCTGAGAAACAAGGAGGACAGAGGGGCAAGTCTGTCACATGCCTAATTGAAATTACAGATAGAAGAGAGAAAATGAGGGAAGAGGAAACATTTGAAGAAATAAAGTTTTAATAAACTGATGAAAGATATAAATATTAAGATGAAGGAAATGCAATGAATATCTAAATGTATAAATACAAAATAAAAAATAACCCAACCCACTACATTTATTTTTACCATATTAGGACTACAGAATACTAAAGAGCAAGAAGAAAACCTTAAAGAAGTCAAAGACATAAAATAGTAAAACTACAAATATCTGGCAATTTGACCACTGACTTCATACTGGACGCTAGAAAACAGTGGGGCAATATCTTCAAAACACAATCTATACCTATCAAAATTTTCTTTCAAGAAATAAGGGAAAATAAAGACAATTTTAAACATAAAAATCATTGAGTTAACTTTTCAACAATAGATCCTTACTTTGAAAAACTGGTAAAGGCTTATACTTCAGGCAGAAGAAAAATTACCCCAGAGTATTTATTTTGTGTAAGTTAAATATACAAATTAAAATTTCCAGACTGACAACTAAAAATAACACAGTTGGGCAAAAAAGTAGGCTTACAGTAGTGAGTGTGCAAAACACAGAGTTTATTCTTACATTATTATTCATTAATTATTGCATTATTTTCCATACAAACAACTGTAAACCTACTCTTTCCTCACCCTGTATATAGATTTTAATGGTATCATTTAATAATTAAAATTAATGAACTATATCCTGGCTGGCATAGCTCAGTGGATTGAGTGCGGGCTGCGAACCAAAGCATCGCAGATTCAATTCCCAGTCAGGGCACATGCCTGGGTTGCAGGCCATGGCCCCCAGCAACCGCACATTGATGTTTCTCTCTCTCTCTCTTTCTCCCTCCCTTCCCTCTCTAAAAATAAATAAATAAAATCTTAAAAAAAATTAATGAACTATAGCTATGTAACACTGAGAATAAAGATTCATTAAAAATATGTTTAATATTTTTATTCACATAAACTCCTCAAACATGAAAGACTAACCAATATGTTAGTTAAAGATTCATGCTCATACATTTAAAACTTAAGTGAAACAATAGAATAATAAACATAAAATTCTTGTTAGTGGTTACATCAGAGGTGGAAAAAATTAGTTGTAAACTGGGTGTGACCCACAGAACCTTGAAAGATATTGATAATATTCTAGTTTTTGAGCAGTGCAGTTGATGGATGGAATTTTGCTTTATTATTTTTAAGTGTGCCTATTAGCTACTTATACTCTTACAAATTATATATGTCATAGTAAAAAAAATTAAAGGATGGAAAATAGTGTGGTTATATCACCATCAGAGACTAATAAGTAACCTGACAGGTTGAAGGCCAGCATTCATGTTCATGTTCAGGTTCATGTTCATAGTCATCATGCCAGATAAGCTACTTCAAAATAATGGAATTTCAAATTTTTATGGAATTTCAAAAGCAATGGGAAGTAAATAGGATTAGAAGGTACAGTTATCCCATAGATAAATTCTAAATTTTAACTGAAAATGTGGATGACCTGATATGGTAAGTAAAATTCTAGTAGTGTCCATGGTATTTGTAGGCTGAGATCAGTTAGGACTTGGCTTTCATTTACTCATTTAACAAATATCAATTGGCTACTAAACTACACACTGAAGCAGAAGGACACATTTCCTAGACTCAAAGAGTTCAAATTCTAGTAGGTCAATGAGTAAGTAGGAAATTATAGTATAAAATGAATGAGTACGGAGTCTACATAGAGAAACTGCAAAAACCAGTTACAGAGATCAGAGGAATGGCATATAAGCTGAGAACTGAAGTAAGACTAGAAATTAATCAGGCAAAAAGTAGAGAGAAAGGAAGATAAAAGTAGAATGATTCAGGAAGAGGGAGGAGTACACGTAACAGACAACATACAAGATATCTGAGAATTTTTAAGAAATTCAGAGTGACTGAATTTTCAGGAACAGAACAAGCAAAAGACCAAACTACAGAAAATTAAACAGCAGACAGAAAATAAAGGATTGCAAATATCAACAAACTTAATTTTGAGAGCTGTAGGTGGCCACTGAAATGTTTTAAGCAGGACTATGACTTAGTGTGTGTGTGTGTGTGTGTGTGTGTGTGTATGAAAAATCTGTAATGTGAATATTTTAAATTTGACTAAAAATTGAGACAGGATATATAGGATGCTATTGAAAATTTCTAGGTGATAGGTGGTATTTTAGGGCAAAAGGGGAAAATGGAAGGATTTGAGATATATTTAGAAGGTAAGGAATTAACAGAATATAAAATAATTGGATTTTCAAGGTAAAGGGAGGAAGTGCTCATAGATGACATTGAGATGTGGGTCTTGAGAAATTGAGTAGAACGTGGAACCAGTCACTCGGCTCTGGAACTGACAGAATGAGCAAAATGGGGAAAAGAAGACATGTTTGACTTTGGACAAGTGGAATTTGAGATGTCTGAGCACAAGGAAAGTGAATCTGATCTTAAGCCAGCCTGAAGTTTAGGTAATGGATCTGACCTGGAGACAAATGTTTAGGACATACCAATCTCTTCCAGATGACTGAAGACACAGGATTTTAGAAGCTTTCTCTGGGAAATTATGCAGCCTAAGAAGAGAGAGACTGGGTTTTCTAAATTTAAAAAAACTTCCAATATTTAAAAAGTACTCAGAAAATACTTCTTCCTATATAGCAAGACAAAAAGTGGACAAAAATGGAAGGAAGTTCAAATGCATACCGGTGTGGAAGCCGCAAGGTATGGGAAGTGACAAAAGAGTAACAGGGAAGTCAGGGAAGGTGAGGAAATGTGACTACTGATCAAAATTGACAAAAAAAAAAAAAAAGGTTTGATGGCTTGGACAAAGACAAAAACTATGAGGTTAAGGATAATGAAAAAATGACCACAGAACGTTTAAACAATAAAAGAATATGCAGAACTTAGTTGATCCGTTAATCACATAGGGTAAGCAAACAAAAAAACAAAACAAACCAGGAAGGATGCCACTTCTTAGATTTGGAATCTGAGAGACTGAGTAGACAATAGAAAGGTATATGCTTATTATTTTTATTATAATTAATAATAGGTGGGTTCTATGGGTTGTGACCACTGAAAATATTAGTGTATTCATTTGAATGCTCTTCAGAATTTCAGGTGTGAGACGCAGTCTGAAAATTGCTGTATTAGCCTCTCAACGTATTTCCTTTTCATTCAGCACTATTTTTTGTGTTCTTTTTGTCTTTTCTGTCCTATCAAGACCTTCTTCTCTCCCACTCTTGACTTTTCAGAAAAATCTAATAAAAATTGAATTTATAATAAACAAAATTTAGGTCTCACTATCAAAATCATTGGAATAGATTTTTCCTCACTTTTCACAGAATTACATCAATGAATCAACCTAGTTTAAGTTCCATATGACTGAAGCTAACAATTAGACTACAGTTAAAAGTGACAGCCCTCAGGATGGAGGGAATCTGCTAACTTCTATAATAACTATAGACACCTGTGTTGCTGAGCTGACTTGATTACAGCATAATAATTTAGTGCAACATATTCTTTTCAAATGGCCAACAATCAACATTTGGTACAGATAATAAGAAAGGATATGTGGGTTTGTCATCATACTTTATCCTGTGCAAATGATTTTTCTCTCAATTAAAGATTTATAGCATACTTTAAGTTATATCTCCTGGAGTTTAGTCATAGTGTAGAAAACTCTTTTCCACAAACCATTTTCCAGGGGCAATCTCTTTTATACTACATTAGCATAGGCAATTCCTCCCTTGTGGTATATTTCAGCACATCCTATTAATTTGCAAATAGGTAATATTTTCATTTTAGCTATGTCCTGTAATAACATTAATTAGCACCCAAGACTAGCCTTTGTAGTTATACAATTTGACTGAGGTTTTTGCTGTTTCATTAGCATTTCTGACCTTGCCTTCACAATAGAACTGCTCAACAGAAGGAAAGGAACTTTATCTTCCCAGACCCACTGCCCTCCTGTTATCTGTTCTGAACACAGCTGTGTGTACCAAGGAGACCAACACTATTCCATTTTTGATTCCTTTTCTATCTGGCTTCTGGGTATTCTATAAAGGGTATTGTTCTTCATTCCCAGCTGACCGAATTGTGCTATTCACAAAATCTCTTTGAATTTACCTTGTGCCAGGAACCATGTGCTGGCCAAGTGTTGTAGGTCATTTTATAACTCTTAAAAGGAAGAGAGAGAGAGATGAACTCTTCTGCTTATGTGCTTAGAAGATGACTTGTCTCAAAGCATTGTACAGTGTTCAGGACAAAGAGAAACTATAAAGACAAAAGACATCAATCAAACTAATCTGGTCTACATGTAACAGCTAGGCTTACCTATATGAGTATGAAATCAGAGAATAAAGTTGAAGGCATAAAGTTCATATCCATCTAGTCCTAATGAACATAAATTCAACATTCATTTCTTCATAACCAAACTCTGTGATCATAAACTCCTGCTTGAAGAAGTCCCCCAAAAGCATGTTGCATCTTACTAGGAATTTAAACAGCTCCTTTTCTCCTTTGCCCACTTAGATGGAGTCCTTGAAGCAAAACATATACAAATTTAGTGTCCTTCTCCATACAGTCCTAACCAATACAGGCAAAATTTTAAAAGAGCCATTCCCATTAGTATGTGAAGTCTGAGATTAGTTGCTTTGCTATGAGCTTAAGCATATGGTGGCCCTTGGCATGAGCCCTCAACTGCTGAGTACTTTCAGAAGTTCAGGATTCCCCTAATCTCTGATATGCTTTTCCAGAACCATGACTGGTCTCGTCCCTGATTACTCAAAAAGAGTTCCATTCTCATAAAAGGGCTGAAGCCTTTTCTTATGTTCTTGCTCATTTACATGGAATCCTAAAATTTCAGCTTTTGACAGATCCTTGATTCTGGAAGGCTAAATTTTGCCTTAATGCCACAAGATTAACATACTGTGGTTTATTTAGCTACTTCCTAGCTGACTTCAATTTTCTCCACTCTACCATAGAAGCAAAACAATTTATTCTGTTCCCCTTAAGATAAGACATCTCCAAGTAAACGTAATTCTGTTTTCTCCTTAGAAGAAAAAAAACTAAACTATGCCTTTGCTCTGAATAACTTAACATCTATTAATAAAAGAATATTAAGTTTCCTAGAAGCCACATCATGCTGTTAATTTTTGAATTTACAAATATAGCAATAATGCAAACAGGAGGTATTTTGTAACTGGTAAGTCATTTCCTGTAACTAGGTAGTCTCTTTCTATGGGTTCTCATGCAGGTTGGTTTTTGAACACAGAAATTTGCAACTACTTACAATAGGTTTTATTGTTTTACATTTTATCTTTCTTTTTTGATTTAGACACTTGCACAAAGGTTTTATTCATCAACTGTATTACTTAGATCTTAATGTGTCATCTAAAAATCTAATAATTGTATCTTCCATATGCTCATTTGAATCATTAATTAAATTCACTACTAAATATAACCAAAGTCAAAGCTTAGCTTTTGCCACAAAAATCCTCCTTGGAAGTTTTTTAAATCTACTAATTATCACCTTGAGTTATCATAATTCAATGAATTACAGATTACAAATCTATCTCATGATTTTCCCTTTTTTTAATTATTATTTTTTAATCTTCACCTGAGGACTTTTTTTTCATTGTTTTTAGAGAGAGAGGAAGGGAGATAGATAGATAGATAGATAGATGATAGATAGATAGATAGATAGATAGATAGATAGATAGATAGATGATAGATAGATGATAGATAGATAGATAGATAGATAGATAGATAGATAGATAGATAGATGATAGATAAGAGAGAAAGAGAAAAGCACTGACTGGCTGTCTTCTCATACAGGCCCCACCCAGGGATGGAACCCACAACCTTGGTCTGTGCCCTGATAGAAAATGAAATCTGTGACCCTTTGGTCAATGGGCTGACGCTCCAACCAAATGAGCCACACCAGCCAGGGTTCACAGTTTTCCCTTCTCATGTCAAGGATATGATTATATGTCTTAGTAATATCTGGAGTTGTTTGAAGATTCATTCCTTTTTTACATATAAAGAACTGAAGCTGAATGAAATTAAGAAATAATACTTGTTCATCTTCTAGCTCCTAGATCTACTGTTCTCAAAAATGTCTTAAATAATCAGTGGTGATCCAATTCTTCATTCATTAAAATTAAAACTAGTGTTAGTTACTATGTTAAATGACCTGTTCAATTTCAGTAAGTACTGTAGAATACACGTTTGAAATAGCGCCATGCTATCCTATGAAATTCCCATAGTGCTGTGTGACTAAAATCAAGGGCTTTGCTGTTCTATTCACCCCTTCATTCCTAGTGTATAACAGAGTCTAAAAAAAAATAGTAGGCATTAAATAAATATTTGCCAAAATTAAGTTTCTATCTCTTTACCAATATTAGATTTTAAGTCTGTCTTCACTGTACCTGCTCTGTCATTTTAAACTTAAGCTAATTCTCTTTGGCAGAAGAAACAGGAACAAAATAAGAATCACATAGACTCATATTCTTCATTTAATCTTTTTTTTTTTCATTTTCTGCTCCAGGCTAAAAGAACAGCCCTTCTTAATTCTAAAATAGTTAAGAGATTCTATTGATTGGTCTTTGCAATTATTTCATGAACTAGATTTAGTTTTAGTCATATTACTTTTATTGCTTATCAGAATTTTTTTCTTTTTTTTATAAAGTTTAGCAATAATGTTCATGTTACAATAAAAATAATTTGACTGATAACATATCCATTTTATAACGATGACAGATTAGATTCTGAGAGGTGATATTTTCTCAAAAATAGAGTGATATGCTTTTGAATCAGGACTCAAGTCTGTGATTTCCATCTTGGGGAACTGTGACCCTCCACTGCCCTTCAGCTGCCCTTACAACTCCTTTGTAGCCACCCTCTGGTTAAATGCCCCATCCTTCTATCCTCTGTAAATGTTTTTGAAAAGGTGGGTTTAATTGAAAATCTATCTATGAAAACAAATTGGTTTCTATGGCTACTTCCTCATTTGCTTCATCATTTAGATCATTTATACATTCAGCATTTTATTTTTGCATACTTCTGCCTTTCCCGATTCCCTTTTCTTATGGAATTTCAGCTCTTGACAGCACTAAATTTCTTCACACAGGGCTTTTGAAGTTTGACCATATATAGCAGTTCTACTTGACGGTCTCAAATTCCAAAGAGAAGCAAGAAAATTTATTCTGAGGTTTTTATTATGCCTCACTTGCTAACAGACTTTCCCTTCATTGCTTGTCCTTGCAATGACTGTATAAATCTACTCCCATGTATTAAACCTTTATATTTATACTACTTTGAGAGGTTTCTCATTTCCTGATGGAACCCTGACTAAAGAAATACCCTCAAGAAAATTTTTCATTGAGTTCTGGAAAGTATGGGCAAGAATATTCATAACAATAACATAAGAGCAAAACATCCATCAATAGGTAGAGAGATAAAGAGGAATAGTGTCCTCTTTACACAAGAGGGAATGAAATGAGAAATATAAGACCCTTTGATGTATATTGTTGTCGATAATTTATTTCATCCCTATTACATATAAATTTTAAATACTTCAGCTATTTTAATCCTCAAAAAGGTTTGTGAGTAATATTATTTTTAGTAGTGTTATTATTGGTAGTAATATTTTCCCTTTGTATATCCCAAGAATTTGAAAGACTGGCCCAGGATTACAAAACTCATGAACAATAAGGTAAAGCCAGATTCCAAATCCAGATTTTCTGTCTCCAAGTCTAAGCTTCTTTTAGGTAAGAACTTAAAGCCATAAGGTAATTTTCTTTCTCATTTTCTCTTGTCCTCTGAAAATTAAGTGTCCTTCATTTAAGGATTTTAGAAGTCCCTGAAAAAAAAAATTTCTGCCAAATATCTGTCCTGCATAATGCTCCCTCAAACCTAAATGATGTTCTCTATATTCCTTTGATGAGGAAAGTGCCAGTTCACATGCCCTCTAAAATGAATACTAAAGCTGGTCTACACACTGAAGTCTTAGTTAAACAATCATTTTATGTTCCCCCTGAGGGATGTGCCCTTGAGTGTGGTTATTCAGGAAAGCAACATATTAAGTACAAGAGCCTTGGCTGTTGCCTGTTGCCTTTATCATACTCCAAAGTGAAATACACTAAGCTGATAACACCAAGCTAATAAAAGCCTCTGGCCAACTTTTGTAGAGACATTTCATGAATAGGAATAACAGCATCTGCCATAGGTTGATTGTCCAATATGATGCTTTGCAAATGGATCTGATTCTCCATATGGCCTGTGAGGAAATTAAGGTGAAGGAGGTTGAGTAGCAAGTCTAAGATCGGACAGAGTGCTGGTCCATGGTAGAGATAAGCATCAAATCCAGGTCTGTCTGGCTCTAAAGTTTATACTCTTCCCAAACAAGAGGTGATTTGTATATCTCTGTACCTCATGTGAATTCCTTTTGACTCTGCTACTACCCATCCAGGATGTAGACATCTGAAAAGTACCCTCATGTCCCCAGGCTGGGAATAACAGAACTCACCCTCTATCTGGGGACAGAAAGGGCAACATTGTGAGATCTTTCTGGTCTGATGGTGAATGAGAAGGTGTGTAATGGAATGTCACCCTTGCTGCCATTTAGAAGAAAGTACAGTAAACAAATTAAGACCATCAGTATAGAATTCGACTTTTGGAATTTTTTTACATGATTACATAACAATTTTCTTTGATTCCTCACAAGTAGCTTGTAATTTAGGTATCTTAATCATTGTTGTTAATATTCTTTTCTTTTTATAAATGAGATTAGGAAAGTTCAAATGACTTGCTCAAGATCATAACAAGGCCACCACCAGCAACAGTTCACATTCAAATTTCTTATTTTGTAACCCCAAATCTGAACTCTTTCATACTATTACACAACTTATAGCTAACTACTCTTCACTGAGATACATAATTCCACTTGGATACCAAAAGAACCGTTAATACCTACTTTGAGTAACAGAGAGCAGATAACAGGAGGCAGTGAGTGAGCTCTGATAACTGGAAGGTTAATAATCAAAGAATCAGGGAATTTGACTACAAAATTGCAACGTATACAGGGCCTGTGACTCAGTACAACCTGCTGTGACTCAGACATTCTGAGAAGCCCTGAGAAGAAGTGGATTTGCCCTTTTTTGTTGGATGTTCCTCCCAGAATAAGACTTCATGCATAGCAGAAGAGAAATGATGAGGTCCAACAGTAAAATAATAAGGTCAGTTATCGGCTTTAAAAGGGCAAGTAGAAAACTGGTCAGGAAATACTCCCACAAATCAGGACCCAAGTATTCCAGAAACAAATCAGGGAACAATGTGTGGGGATAACATTCAAGAGCAGACTTGTTTGGTGCTGGGATAGAATTCCTGTGGTGTGATAGCCACATTGCTACTGAGTGGCCTACCTAGGACATAATGGAAAAGCAGAAAAGTAGAGTATGATGGAGAAAACAAATATTAGAGATCATTAGGCAAGAAAAACCCAACAGACTAATTTATTCAATTATTTTATAAATTGAAACATGGAGATACTAGAAAACCCATTGACTTCAAGCTACTCCATCCATACCTGCCCAGTTTGCCAGAGTGGCAGAAAACTCTAAGGCTCCATGAAGAACATTTTCCAGTCCTAACACCAGGGCAGGTACCTATGACTTGAACATCCTCAATGAAATAGGACTGACAGTGAAAAAGCATCCTTGTTTTTCTGTGTACACACGGAGAAGTACATCACAATATCTTTTGCCCAAGTATTTTCAGATGTATTTTTTTTTTGTACAAGGAAAAATAAGAATGAATCTAAGGGTGGGGGGGAATCTTGGAACTAACATTCTCTTAAAAGTGACTGAGAATATCAAGAGAAAAATATTTTCATTTCTTTAAGCAAAAGGTATGTCTAATATTTTCTCAGCATACGGACATATGGCTCTAATGTACTATATGAAATATAATTAAAATGACTTCTGTACAATTAAAATATCCAATTTATTAATATGATCCAAGAGAATACCCATTCTTTAGTCCATCCCCACAACTTTTCTAGAAATGAAAACTGGGCATGTGTTATAAAAGCTCAATCCCCACATAATATATAATTATTCACACCATTTATTAATCAGGATTTAGATCCAAATGCAAGGTACCTACCCACCAGCTGCCAAAAGTGACTGTCACATTGGTAATTATAATACAAGTTTAAAGGAAATACATGAACAGCTTGACATCTGGAAATTGGAAATCTAAATACCTGTGTGACTCTCTAGTGAACATGTGTCTTGATTCATATCTGTGTCATGCCTTCTTTATACCATTTACAAAGTCCCTTTCCATTTTTAAAGGCAACCTTGCTAAATCTGCTGTCACTGCAGTTTGATTCCTGTGGGTTCACAAATGGTGTTCATCCAACTGGCTTGTGGTGCAGCAGAGCCTATTGTTTAAAGATGAGGTGATAAACTAGGTTTACTCATGAGAACAAAAAGAAAATAATACTTAATCATGTTATTATTCTAATGTGTATTAATGAAAGGAACTCTGATATAATGCCAGATAAATATGTGTTAAAAGTCCACATATGGCCCTGTTTTTAGGTCAAAAATAGTTTGGGTGTTGTTGGGAACTTCCCTGCCTGGTATCAGAAGCTGTAACCCCTGCCAAGGCTAAGGCTGGGGGAATGACCTTGGAACTGTAAGCCAGCAAGGAGACAAAAGCTTATATTCCTGGCAGGAGCACTGCTTCTGCTCCTTTTTACTTCACCCTGCCTGGTCCCCAGTGCTTGGTCGGTTAGCCAATGATGGGTAAGATTCCCCAAGGGGGGAACAACCTAAGACAGGCATGATCACGTAGGAGGCCCCCAAGGAAGGACTTTGGGGGCTATGGCAAAAGGGGTGATGGACTCACTCCTCGACTTTGACAAAACCTGAGTGTTCATGGTCTGTGAGAAAATCTCCTTATCTCTTGGTTGCCTTAGTTCCTTTGCTCCACCTAAGCCTGAAACAATGACAGAGGGTGGTGCAGCCCTGTGCTGGAAAGGGTGGGTTCCCCGGGTGATCAGGCCTAAGAAAGAATATGTAAAATCCTGTGAAACCTGCTCCATTTAGAATACTCTCAATTGAATGAGAAGGGTCCAGGGAAGAAGTAAGTTGTTCCTTAAAGTCTTTTACAGCTCTTTGACCCTGACTCAAAATAGGCCCTCGGACTTCCTTGTTGTCTACTGTTTGATCCTTTCTTCCTAGCAATGAGTTATGAGCTTTGCCTGAATTCTTATGCAAATGAACCCAATAAAAGCCTGCTGGGATGGGAGAACTGGGTGCTCTCCCTTAGGGTGCTCTCCTCTAGGGAGGGTGGTCCGACACTCCCCACTAGAGGGAGCAGCCATTCTGTTTCTACTTCCCCACAGAACTTGGTTGTTTCTGTGTATGTTCTTCTCCTGTGTCAACAAGCAATCCACAGCATTCCACGGTCACTGCTGGTCGGTGATTGCACCAGGGCATGGTTGAGGAAAAATTTTTAGCAAAAAAAAAAAAAAATATATATATATATATATATATATATATATATCCTTTTAGTAAAATGTATATGTAATATATATTTATATATAATTAATATATAATCTATTATATAATATACATTATCTATTGTGTTATATAATATATGATATATATCATATGATTGTGTAGTATATATATGTAATGTGCAACATATTATATGTAATAAAATATATTATCAATTATATTAATATATTTATATAATTAATTATTAAATAATTAATACGATATATAATTAATATATTTATTTATAAATGTTATATATATTTCATATATTTATATATATAATTTATATGTATATGTCAATAGACCAGGTGATGTTTTAAATGAATAGGTGCTATACAGAGAAATATATAACTATAGCAAATCTCATACTCGAAGGCCATATATCTAAGGGGATGTGATATTACTTCCATTTCTCAAGAGCATCTTATTGTGGTGTGGACAATGGCAACGTTGATGGGAAAAGGAACTTAGGTATTAGTGATAAGCCATTTATTCTAGTGGATATTTTGAAGAAGCTCCTGATTTTTAAAATGATTATATTATAGCTCGCCTGTTCTTTGCATTTTGAGATGCCAATGAACATTCTCTACCAGGAGGGAGAAATAAAGGTATTAAATTCAAATATTTGTTATAGAGATTTGACCCAAAACAACTTTGGATAAACTTTGTTAGAAGTACTATCTTAGTAAAATTCCAAAACAGGTTCCCTAGGGAAATTTTTATTCACCAACTTCTAACTAGAGAATATCTTAGAGACACTGAAGTTTTAGTTGAAGTAACTTTACATTTTATCTTATTAAAAAGTAATATTAAAAAAACTATTTTCAGAGGAATTGAAGGGCACAACAGTAGAAACTTGTGGAAGCATGGTTAGCTCCTAATTTTTAAGATGAAATTGACAGAAAATTTCATTCTCTAGAATGGTGCACATGAGAATATCATCATGTGTGTTTGAGGAAAGAAAACACACACACTGATGGGACTGAGATCCTAAAGAGCTTGCTCAGATAGAAAAAGTAGACCTTTAAATGGCTACCTGCATCATGGGGTATCATAGCAACTAGAGTTGTCTAAGAAATGTAAATGTCTAGAAATGTAAATGTTTACATTTGTCTAAGTGCACAGATGAGGAATATGAATCTGGAGCAGTAGAGAGCAGAATCTTCAACATGGTAGAGTGAAAAGACATCCAGAGCTTTCTAGAAGGATCTGGGAGAAATAATAGGTTGGGAAAGAGAGTTAAGAATCCCCTTTGAGAGTATGACCTAAAAACTTTGGAAAATAAAAACATTTGCCTGGATGCATAATAAAAACCTGCCTCCCTGTCCTATAAATTCTTTAGTAAATAGTGCATTCCTCTCTAACACTATTCTGCTATGCATAAAGAGGCCTGAAGGAGCAAGGACAGACCAGGCACAAGTAGCCTCATGAACAACAATGCAGGAAGGGCTGACACCTCGGTCACACAAGTGGGCCCAGCATGGGGCTATGGGAAAACAAGTTGAGGCTGCAAGAAAATTACCAGGCATTGTATTCTGTTTCTTCCCCTCTATTGTTTTTTTTATTAAGTCATTTTCCTAGTCATTTGCAGCCACAAAATTATACTTACATGCTTCAGAGCTTAAGAACTTTAAACACATTGCTTTTTTTTTTTTAAGCCTCTTAATCCATTTTTTGCTCTGGAATAGTTTCCTAAAATATATAGTTGACCCTTGAATAACATGAGTTTAAACTACTCAGGTCTACTTATATGTAAATTTCTTCAATAAAATCTATACATATATTTTTCTCTCCCTTATGTTTTTAAATAACATTTCTTTTCTCTAGCCTACTGTGTTGTAATAATAGAGTATATAATACATATAACATACAAAATGTGTGCTAGTCATCTGTTTATGCAATCAGGAAGGCTTCCAGTCAATAGCAGGCTATTAGTGGTTTTTGGAAAACCAAAAGTTCTATGTGGATTTTGGACTGCATGGGGGGTTGGCATCTTCAATTCCCATGTTCAAGGGTGAACTGAATTCACAGAAAATGAGTCCTGTGGAATATGAATAGCTTTTTGTGAATAAAACAGAATATTCTATAGTCAAATAAATTTGGCATATGTTAGGTTAAATAGCTTCTTCACTGCAGGACTTTCCAGAAACTCTCCTGTGTCAATGCGCCTTGTGAAAATCTCAGAAAGAAGTCACAGTGCGTGCATCACTTTCCTAATTTAGTTAACCCAGAATCTTGTTCTCTCTTACTATTCCTTGGAACTGACATTGTACAAAAAGCCATACTGAGAAACATATCTAAAAGGACCAAAATGAAGTGCTACTACCTTCCATATCTTATAATTCTTGAACAAAAATACATCCAGCACTCATATCTCTCAACAACAGCTAACAGTTCAATTGTCTTTTTTATACATGAAGAATCTGTTACACAGATATGTCAAGTAATTTGACCAAGATAATGAGAGCATTCTTTGGCTTATAAAGGAACAATACTTTTCAAGCCTGTTTGTGAGGTTTGAGATGCGTTTGCTCTAAATACACAAGACTAAGACAGATTCCAAGTGCAACAGAGCATACTGATTGTAGATATAGTGAAAAACCTTGGCTAAAAAATCTTGTGGGTTTTTAAAAAATTCACAGCTACTACTACCCCTTCTAATTTCATACTGCCATAGCCTGAAGGCTTCCAAATATCTATGGTTTCTTTAAGTCAGAAGGCGGAGCTATAGCAAAGACTCAGTAGCCCCAGGTACAAAATTTAAAATTGAGAAGGTCAAGTATTCTGGTGGTAATGGCATTCTTAATACAACTCAGTCACCATCCAGAAGGACAGGAACATCTTGGGTCCAGCCACTAGTCTCTTCATGAGAAGGACCTCACCCCACCTACCAAACCCCCTACCTTGTTCTGCTTTCTACTAGGCAGCAGGAAGGTCTGAGAGGAACTGCTAAAACATGGCTTCTCTGTGAACTTCTGTGTTTGGTTCAGATTTTTGTACTGCTATTCACAAACACACCCTGGTTATTATCCCCCAGCCTGTTGACACAGAAGTCACTGCAAAGTATTAAAGATACAGTCAAAAAATTAATATAGCACTAAGGAGGAAGACGAGGACCTAGCCTTTAACAGAGGTTAAAAGGTTGGATTTGAATTCCGCATTTTTTTTTCTAATTTTGCGACCTGGACAAATACCCAAATTTCTCTATACCTTAGTTTCCTAATCTGTAAAATGAGGACACTTTGAGGACTTTGAGGGTTATTGTAAGTAATAAAGAGATGACACATGTTTTTATGTGTTCCCATAAACTGTCCCTGAGAAAAATATTAAAGTACAACTAGTTTATTTGGGAAATGATTCCAGGAAACACAGCAGAGGACTGGGAGAGTGAGCCAGGAAAGAGAAAGAGGCAAATTAAGGGCACGATATTAAGCAAGTTGCTGCTGTGGTCAGCAGAACTTGATCCCACTAGAGAACTTTGAGAGACAGTATAGAACACAGCTTGGAGTTACTCTGAAAGGATAAGGACGCTGGATTCTTACCTATCAACTCTTTTTTTTTTTTTTTAATCCTCACCTAAGGACATGTTTCATTCCTTTTAGAGAAAGAGGAAGGGGGAAAGAAAGAAAGAGAGAGACAGACAGACAGACAGACGTGTGATAGAGAAATATCAATTGGTTGCCTTTTCCTACACGCCCTGACAGAGGAGCCAACCCACATCCTGACTATGTGTCCTGACCAGGAATTAGAACCTGTGACCTTCTGGTCTATAGGACGACACTCCAAACAACTGAGCCACATTGGCCAGGGCTTATCTACCAATTCTTTAACTGTCACTGGTTGAGAGTGCTCTCAAGGGTATTCACATCTTATAACTCCTGCCTTGTCCTGGATGACTAATGGTATTCTGCAACCAAAAGGAAATCTCCCAAGGACAGAGAGCCAGAGATGTTTTCTGAAAGCAGCATTTGGTGGGAAGAGGTGAAAGTTTACTTGCTAAGAGCCTCTGTAACTCAAATGAAATATTGGAACTATACCCTGCACCTATTAAATGCCATTAAAATCTAGATCTTATTAATTTCCAGAACAAAAATGTATATAAATCCCATTATTTAAAAAGTATTGCCCTTGTCATTTATTCCATTAATACTCTAAGTTTTCCCAGAATCTCCTGACCCTTATTTCTGACTACTTCCCAGGGACAATTTAAGCTTCCCAAAACTGAATTACCACAAACATGCTTCAAGTTTACCCACTTCCATGTTTTATCTACATTTTTTGCCTTGCTTGAAAACCTAAATTCTTCATCACCTTATTTCCTAGTCCTGATTTTTCTACTAGACCTATGTCAAAATTTCGTTCTCAGTGCCTTCCATAATTTTTCATGGAATGTCTTATCTCCCTCCTATGAAAGCCCATAGTTTATTACCTGCAATTCCCTTATAGCATTTATCATTTTTGCCCTCTCTGAGATGGCATTCTCTTTTCCCAGTAAGAGATGAGTTTTTAAAGACAAGCTATATATTTTGTAGTTTATCATATGTCCCTCCTCAATGCTATTAAGCAAATGCTGCTCAGTGTCAGAAATTATAATTAAAAGTTTGTTTGAGAAGAAAGCTTAATGGTGAGCTAAAAATGTTTGGGAACTATAAATCTGTGGGGTGCTGATACTCTAACACGTGGTGATCAAACAGAAATAAGACACGAATGTCTGCTCCAGCCACGTCTATTTTATTTTGTACCAGTGGTTCTAGCCAAGGCAATTAAGTGAGAAAAAGAAAAGCCATACAACTTAGAGAGGAAAAAATAAAACTATCTCTATTTTCAGATGACAATCTTATATGTGAAAAAAGTCCTAAAAAATACATTCACACACATGTATACACACACAATTAGAGCTAATAAATTTAGCACAGTTGCAAAATGTAAGATTAATATACAAAAATCAGTTGTATATCTATATATAAGCAATAAATAATCTTAAAATAAAATTAAGAAAATTCTATTTATATGAAAAAGAATAAGATATTAAGGAATAAATTTAACAAAAGAATCACAAGACTAGGACATTGGAGACTTCAAGACATCTTTGAAATAAATTAAAAATAGACCAAGTAAATGTAAGGATATCCTCTGTTCATAGATTAGAAAACTTATCATTGTTAAGATGGTAAAACTCTATAAATTGATACACAGACTTAACACATTCTCTTCCAAAATATAGCTGGCTTCTTTACAGAAATTGACCAGCTTATCCTAAGATTCTTATGGAAATGCAAGTGTCCTATAGCAGCTAATACAATTTTGAAAAAGAAGAAAGTTGAAGGAATTACATTCCTTGATTTCAAAGCTACAGAAATAAAGACAGTGGGCTAATGGCATAAGTGTAGACAAATAGAGCAATGGAACAGAATGGAGAGTCCATAGATAAACATATACATTCATGGTCAGTTTATTTTCAACAAGAGTGCCAGGATAATTCAATGAGAAAATAATAGTCTTTCCAATAAATGATACAATATAGATGGGCCTTTGAAAAAAATCTATGTAGTTAAATAAACCATATTTAAAAGGCTATATATTGTAGTATTCCACTAATATAAAATGTCCAAATTCATATAAACAGAAAGTAGATTAGTGATTACCAGGGGCTAAGAGAGCAGAGGAAAATAAGGAGTAACTGCATATAGGTAAGTCATGTCTTTGGGGGATAATAAAAACTGTTCTAGAATTAGATAGTGGGGATGGTTTCAAAACCTTATGAATATACTAAAGACCACTATAATTTACTTTTTAAAAGGGTGATTCTTATAGTACATGAATTATATCTCAATTTTTAAAATATGTTCATCATTGTCCAAAAATGAAGAATACTGCAACAGAGGGGAAGTTGATCCAAAAAAGTAAACTCCTTTCTCTGCCTCTTCAGTTTTCTACCTTTTACTTAACTGATTCCTTAAACAAATTTCTACATTGTGCCCGCTAACACCTGACGTGATGGGCGCACAGAAGTAGAGAACTGGATATACTTTCTACACTCACGGAATTTATAATCCAGCTCTAAAGAGGAGTCAGTCAATTCCATGTCAGAGTGGAGAAGAGAAGGGAAAATGGTATGAATCCCAGCAGGGACAGCTGAGCCAGGGCTTTGAGCTTAGCCCACATATCGGGCTCTCAGACTTCTCAACTGGTTTTCAACTCTGGGGTTTTGCTTCTTCTAGCAAACAGGACTGACCTTGTTGAGGTGGCTGGGACACGGGTTGCCCACAAGACAGCTGCCAAATGTATACCACCACATTTATTTCCAACCTCTGACATTATATAGAAGATTCCAATGTGAAATATCTAAATCTCTTAACCCAGCCAAAAAATTTAGAAACACAGCATCAAATATTCACACTGAATGTCTTGGTCATTATCTATCTGGATTCTTGAAAAGAAGGAATCCAACATTCAAAGACACCCACTCAAACATTGTCTATTCTTGTTACTGCATGCACTTTAAATATTCTATGTTGTTTACCTACCCTGTTTCCACATTCAGTTTCAAAATCCAAGTCTCAGTATTTTTTTTTCTTTAAGGTTGAGTCATGTTATAGATGGTAAGAGGCAATGTATTGTTAACTCTCAGCATCAGCCATAACAAGTTCATAAGGCATGGTCAATACAAGTCTTGCATATGTACAAAAAAATTAATGCAGAGGAAATGAAAAGGGGAGGGCTCCTAAATAGTAAACTAAGGGTTGCAAGGAAGATTGCAGCATCCTTTCTTCCAGGAAATGTTAATTTTGGAAAGGATGTATGTCTGTGAATTGTCTTAGGTATCTTCTTGCCTAAAGACAGAAAGAAATTTAGTCATATCTCAGGTCTGTCTTCCCTAGAATTCAACATGACTTTGTGTCAGAATCATAGCTCTTTGTAATTTCCAGTGACCTGGAGGAGATCAAAATCACTCTACAACATTCTACGGCTACCATTAGCTGAGTCATCTACTTTGAACACTTCTTTAGAACTGTGATTTTTCAACATGTGTGCCATAAGAAACTTTAAAATATGCAATATCTGACTATTTAGTCAGGGGCAGTTAGATTAAATAAAATAAATAACAACAGCCAACATAATAACAGCTGTCTGGTGTAAATGAATCAAAATTGTACCTATTTTTTGACAGATTGGCAAAAAATATATTACTTGGTGTGCTGCAGATTTCAGTAATTAGTTTGTGTGTGTTGTGAGATTAAAAAGGTTGAAAATTGCTGCTTAGAGAGAGATTCTGAATTTTGCTATAGTCGCTGCTTTCTTCTACTTTCTGAACTTGTTGTGGCTAAAAAACAAAAACAAAAAACAAAACAAACAAAAAAACCCCAAAACTGGTATTTAACATTTCCATACAGAATGATTATATTTGTGGATATACTTTTTTTAAATGTGCATTGTTTATCACAACTTGAACTTGAAAATAAATAATTTCACATTGAACTATAGTATTTCCAGCATGACACATGTGTTAGAAAAACATTTCAATGCCTGGGCTCTCAAGCATGATCATAAAATAAACTAAAAATTTGGCTCAGAGAAGACAGAACGAGAAACAAATAGATGTTAGTCCTAGGAAGGAACGTATGATTAAGGAGCTGAGTAACATTCTAGTTCATAAAGGAAATCTAAATCTTGAGTACAGATGCAAAATAGATACATATCTTTTAAAGGACCTTGGCCTAATGACAAGAGAATTTCAATCAATGTATATAAATAATGAGCCATTACAAAAGGAATAGGGGATTAGAGTTCTTTACTGTGAGAGACCAAGGAAATGAAAACTTAGAGGATAAGTTGCCTATGTCTATTAACATTTGCTAAGTTTATAAAATATCTGTCTGCATGGCTGTTAGAATTGGGCATTATATATTCGTCACTATGAGTAAGGCCATGAGTATGTATAACAGAGGGAATGGTGTGACAATTATAAACAGGTATGTGTCACCATATGGGTTCTCAGTACTAAATAAAAGTTCACAAATTTGCCATTGGTGTATTGCAGGGAAACATTACACTAACACTGAAGATCAACCCTTACCTATCCAAGTGACAAATCCTAAAATAAGAAATTAAGTCAGTCATATCTTGGTATACACAATATCATTATCTGAAAAATAAGGATGCAATTTCTAACTACTTAAGATGCTCATAAAAAGACTTAAAATTAATGGTTCACTTTCATTTCTATTTTCAAATGAAAATGTTATCAAAATGAGGTTTTGGCTGGCAGAGATATTTATCTATAACAGAATTAGTAAATGAAACTTCTACCATATCCCAACCCTTGTTTATGGAAGCTTCAGTGAGGGTGGGTGGTATTATATATATTAGATGTAATAATATTCATTATTTGAGGGGATAAGATTCTCTGAAGGAGCAATTGAATGACTCAAAGATTTTTCCTTTTCTATCTCTTTCCTCTCTTCTTGTCTCCTCTCCCATTTCAGTATTTTTTAAAAAGTATGGACTACTTGACCAGTCGTTGGATCTACCACGTCCTATGTACGTGGCCTTGAACAGGTTGCTTTCCTTAGCCATTTTCTTCAGCTTTAAAATAGGAATTAAGTTCCCCATATTTTAAGTACAGTGGTTGAGGTCACTAATGTTAGGGACAGACTGCAGATCTCATATCCTGGTTCCATCCCTTCCAGCTGTGTGATTTAAGCAAGTAGTTTTGATATGTGTAAGCCTTGTATAAAGTTTCCTCCATAAAAAAGGGAATAATTATCATAAAATGCTCCCAGGACTGTTCTGGGGACTAAATGAGACAACAGATAAGAAACATCTAGTAGAGGGTCCAGGACCTTCCAAATGCTCAATAATTGTCACTATGATGACCTCCACAATCACTATCATAATTATCATAGTAATTGTAAATCTGGGAGAACCTTGCCAATGGCACCCTTTTTATTCTTTCTCTCTCCTTCCTAATTTTTTTATAATTTCCTTTTTTTATTACCACTTCAGAATGACTTATAAAAATTATAATGAAGTTGACTTACACTTTTATTTAACTTACCTCATAAATCTCTTTCTGTAAAATTGCAAAATTAGGCAAGACAAAAGACAACATAATAGTGTCCATAATGCCATTATTCATAGTCTAAAACAAATGCTCCTCACAGTAGGAGGAGAAATAACTTGTATTCACACATGGTATGTTATGTAGCAATGAGAATGAGGGAACAATTGCATGCAACAATATGGATAAATCTCACAAACATAATGTTGGGAAAAAGAATCCAGATACAAAAGAGGGCATAGTGAATGATCCCACCCATTTACATAAAGTTCAAACACAGGCAAGCTAATGTATGATGTGAGAAATCAGGATAATAATTGTGACAGTGATTAGAAGGAAACACACAGCATGTTTTTGCTCTAGCCACTATCACAGAGGTGTGGAGACTCACTTAGCAAAAAATTCATGTGGCTGAACACATATTTGTGCACATTTCTACATGTTTTAATTCAATAAAGGGAAAAAGAAGGACAATCAAATATTCTCTATTATTGTATGCAGAAAAATGAACACTCTAAAGTGAATTGTTTTATGTCTATTTTCTCTTTTAATAATCTAAGTAGGAACAAAAATATACTTCTACTTGACTACTGGGTTCAGTGACAGTTATCATTAATTAATTGTCTCACACATTTCCTGGGGGGGAGCAGTATGAATGATATAAAATGGTTGAGGAATTAGGTATGGAAGAAGGCACACAATTTCAAGATAGAAAAAGAAAACACTGTTTCTAGTCCCAGTTCTTATGCTTGTTTACTAAAAGCCTGGGAAAATCACAAGCCCTCTGTGTGCCTCAGTTTCTTCATCTGTAAAGTATTTATGATGGTATCATCCAGCCACCTGTCTGGATCTGTACACAGAAACAAATGAGGTGGTCCATGTTAACATTTCTATTGTGTTTTTTTTTAATCTTACTCATCTTACTTGTTTAATTAAAATATCTCTTCTCTATTTTCATGAACCTTCCATCCTCCTTCAAAGGAAAACTTATTTTCTACATATATGTTCTCAAGGTACTTTAGGTACACTTCCATCCCAGAATGGATAACTTATTATAGTTTATTCTTTATGCTCTGTTTCTGTGACTTGCCCTGCATAAGCATTCTGGCTTTTTCATCCTAACATGCTTAACAAAGCACGGAACTGGAATTTAACATCTGCTGTAGTGAGATGGTGTTGGAGTTCCTTAAAAAGTTTTAGAAACACTTAACTGATTCACTACATTCTAGTTGTCCTTGTACACTCTCCATGGCATGTGGTTTTAAAATGTATGCAAATATCATTTATAATTCCCTTGCAGAAGGCATAGAATTATAAACATATTGCGCCACCTCAATAAATTCCACTGCTGTGCATTACAATGCAACAAATCAAGTACTTCCCATTGCACAAGCTTTCCATTGCAGAGTAGAAAATGCTTGGAGACACTTAGTGGAAATGCCATAGAGGTTATAATGACCTTTGTAACAAAACCGGTGAATCCAGTGGCATTTTGGAGCTTTCTTGTATTGTCATTGAATATTTCATTGCCTTTAAATTTTTTTTTTATTTTGACATTTGTCTTTCTATTGTATGCCATATTTAGGCTTGATTTGTTCAGAGAAATTGTAGTTTCATGGAAACTTGACCTACAGAATCAGAGACTCAGGTTCTAGTCACTTTGTTGAGATGGATCCAAGGTATAAACAGAGGTCAGATGTCAGCCCAAAGGGCAAGCTGGAACAAAAATGCTTACCTGGATGACTTAGCTATGGAATGGGCTCAGCTATAAAATTGAAAAGGTAGGCAGGCTATATAATGAACCTGGCTATAAAATAAAGAAAGAGAAGAAGACCCATCCAACTGTGATGCAAAGCCAACAGGCATGTTCACTTTGGTCCAATGAGCATTTTATCCTGACGTTTTGGAACAAGACTTGCAATATGATTCCAATTAGAGCACCAGTGTTAAACTCTGCTGCCCTGACTCCTGGAAGTGAAAATCAGAAGATTTCAGTCTCTGGTTCTGTGAGCCTGCACTGCTGGCTGTACCCATTCAGACATGGGTAGTGAGGCCAAAACAGGACACCGCAGTGATGAGTTACACTCTCCCTGTCATTTGCAGCCCTTCGTTCAAAGAGAAAAGATCTCCAGTGATGAGGGCAGTTCACTCAAGCGCTTAGATGCAGATTCCTGAGAGATGAAAGACACACAACTTTCATAGAATAGATATTTTGAGAGAAAATTTGATTCTTTGCAATTAGGTCAGAGTTTGCTTTCATATAATTTGTAGTTAATTTTCACAAATATTTCAAGATCATGCTTCAAAGAAAAGAGTATTCTCCACTCCACGCCTTAGTAATCTGAGTATGTTTGTTATGTCAAGATTATCAGTTGTACTGTTCACATGTTCTTTTCCTTACTGATGTTTTGTCTGCTTGATCTATTGATTTCAAGGTATATTGAGGTATATTACAGCCTACCACTCTGAATTTATATCAGGTGTACATAAATGATAAATTATTATACTTTTCTTAGTGAACTGAAACTCTTATCATTATGTAATTACCTTCTTTATCTCCAATAATTATTTTACTTAAAGTTCATTTTGTCTGATAATCATAGTTAAACCAGCTTCCTTCTGATTAGCACTTGCCTAATTTTAGTCCATTCTTTTACTTTTTTCCTTTCTGTAATCTTCCTTATGTTTCATGCATTCTGACCACATTTATCTTTTAACTAATGAGTTTATTCTCTTTTATATATTTATTTGTTACCTTATATGCATATACCTATGTGTATAAGGTGGGGCAAGAGTAGGTTTACAGTTGTAAGAGTGTGAAGTACAGAGTTTATTCTTGTGTTTTTTAATCAATTATTGCATTATTTTTCCATAGGAACAAATGTAACCCTACTTTTGCCCCACTCTGTATACATCCATATATATTAATTTTGTCTATATACTTTCTATTTTCATTTGAGACCTTTTTTATTATTCTGTTTTTCTTTTATTATTCTGCATTTTTGTTGGTTACCTTAGATATTCAATTTGCTAATTAAAAGAGAAATAAGCCTTGAAAAAAGAGGGGGTAAAATAATAAATGTGAATATTAAATTAATTATTAAAATGTAAAGAAAATATTGATAATTATAAGTAAATTCAAGGGCTGATGTTAAAAGGAATAGGAGAATGAACATGCCTGTGATAAAACTCATCAAAAAAAGAGAGAATTTACAAAAGTAATGTGACAACAGGTACAGAGAAAATTTCAAATTACAAGAGAAAAATATTCTCAATTATGCATTAATTAAGCTAAAAAAATCTCCATGAAGTAGAGAATGTTCTTGAAAAATACATCATTCCAAAAGTATTCAAAAGAAGTAGTGCTCTGAAAAATTATTAGTAATAAGTGCATAAATTAGAAAAGTTATAAGAAAATTATCTTCAAGTAAACCTTTAGTATCAGACTATTTTATATTGCTATTTTGTATTTTTTAATTTAAATTTTGCCTTTCAATTACAGTTTACACTCAATATTATTTTGTATTAGTTTCACATGTACAGCATAGTGATTAGATAATCACGTACTTTACAAAGTATTTCCCCCTGCATAGTTCCAGTGTCCATCTGGCACCATGCAGTTAATACAATATTATTGACTATATTCCCTGTACTGCACTTTATATCCTGTGACTATTTTGTCACTACCACTTTGTACTTCTTACTCCCTTCACCGTTTTCACCCAGTTCCCAAACCTCCTATCCTCTGTCAACCATCAGTCTGTTCTCTGTGTCTATGAGTCTGTTTCTATTTTTTGCTCATTTATTTTGTTCTTTAGATGCCACATATAATATTTTGAATTTAAAGAAAAGGCTAACTTGAATGTAATATAAATGATACCAGCAAATATTAAAAGAAACAAGCAAAATATAACCAAAGACACTGAAATAGAGAACAGGCTGACAGTGTTCAGAGGGAAGAGGGGAGGGAATTTCAGGGGAAAAGGGGAAGTGTTTACAGGAACAAGTATAAAGGACACATGGATAAAAAACTAGGGGCAGGTGGAAATGGGAGGGAGGAGGAGAGGGATGGGTGGGTGGGCTGGGATGGGAGTAAAAGATAGAAAATTGCACTGCAACAACAATTAAAATAAAATTTAAAAATAAAAATAAATAAAAGAATTTTTTCAATTATTTAATGGGATAGCATGTTTGATACCAATAGCTAGCAAAACTGGGAAATTAAAGAAAACTAACTCTATATCCATCTCCCTTATAAACATAGGTGCAAAAGAAAATCATAAAGGAATATTACATAATTCAACAATACTTTAAATTATTATTTATCCTGAACAAATATGATTTATGTTTTAAAAGGGAGGCTGTTATGATATTTAAATATGTACTAATAGAATAAAATACATAAGAGAAGAAGCAGTATAAGAAATATAAAACAATTATTTCAAAAGAGATTAAAACACCATTTTATAAAAGTTACAGCTTGATCCATTTCTGGAATTGCAAGTATAATGACTGACAATAAGAATGAAAGTTAGTTCTGGAAGATAAGAGTAGAGTGCTACCAGGAGACATATCAGGAAGACCCTACATTAGTATAATCTTGATATCTATAGGTTACACTTGAATAATTTTTTTAAAATATTGTATTTACCTATTTTTAGAGAGAAGGGAAGGTAGGGAGAAAGAGAGAGAGTGAAAAATAGATCAGTTGCCTCTTGCATATACCCTGACCAGGGACTGGCCCACAACCCAGGTATGGGCCCTGACCAGGAATCAGACGAGCAGCCCTTCTATTCACAGGCCAGCACTCAGTCCACTGAGCTACACCAGCCAAGGCACATTGGGAGAATTTTCACCATAGAGATAATCCGATTAGTATGGCACTTAGCAAGATGACTCCAACAGCAGTTCAGAAGACAAATGGTAGAGAAACCAAACTAAAGGCATGAAAATCAATTCAGTATAAAATAAATCTACTAATACTTGGAAGAAATGACCAAACCTAAACTAAACTAGTAACAATGGAAATGGTATTGATAGAGCCAGTATGAGAGATGTGGGAATATGATTTGTATGATGTTATGACTTCATGGATGTGAGAAGAATCTGATTTTGTCTGCCATTTGGTAGATGGTAGGGCTATTTGCTCTTTGAGGAAAAACAGGGGAGGTCCATAAATAAGCTTGGTGGCTATTTGATGCTGTGTGGGGTGGTGTGGCTGTGCATTAAATCAGGAAAGAAAAGGCTCTGGGAAGGCAGAGATTTCTGAGGAAAACAGAAAGACTTTATAAAGATTTTGAATGGAAACTGGTAAATACACAAATGTTTGAACTAACACCCAGGACTGGATTGTCAAATCTGACTGACAGAAATTAGTGATTTTTTCCAAGATCAGGCTTTCCAAATAATTTGAAAGATACAATGAAAAGAGGCACAGACAAAGCAGGGAAATATCTGGGACATTGATGAAGGCTCCTCAGTTACATCCTTCCCATGTTGGACATGACCTTCTGGATCCAAAATAGGTAAGGATCCTAAATGATTTTTAAAAGTTACCTCACACAGTGTGGGTGGTTTAGATTATAAAACATTTCCATTTTATATCTCGAATGGTCAACTAGTTTGCATGACATTGTCCAGTGAGCCAAGTATCCTAGATTTTACATCCTTGATCCATAGCAACTGCAGCCTAAGAACATCCTGCTAAAAGAATTTCATAAATAAGGACTCTCCTTCTAGCAATATCATTAATCTATTTGCACAGCAGTCTGCTTATCATATTTACAAGGAGACTGGACAAAGTCATCTGCCTTATTTCCTTCCCCAGAGTATCCCTCACTCCTCCCTGGTAATGGAACAAGGGATGGATCACAGGCCAATTGCTTTAATTCCTTCCTTTCCATTGCATAAGTTATTGGAGGAGAGTGTCAAGAAGAGGGGCAATTGGTAGTGCCAAATGTTGCAGAGTGCTTAAGTTTCTCTTCTGTTGAAAAATTATTATGTTACTGGTTACCTTAGCAACATCAATTTCAGGGATGCAATCAAGAAAATAATGCAGACTGCTATGGGTTGGCATAGCAAGAGATAAGAAAATACTGAAATACAGATTAAGATTTTTAAAGTTTGTAAAAAATGGAAGATAGGAACACAGAGGGGAAGACAAACTCCAGGATGTTTTAAAGTGGGTCAGACTTAGTTTATTTATATGCTAAAAACAAGAAACCAGCAGAAAGGGAAAGGATGAAGAGACAAGATAAAAAGAGGGATAATTATACAATACTTTGCATAAAAGAGTCATCCAGGTAGTTGATGAGTGGGTGAATAATTGAACTAGTGAATGGCTAGAGCAAGGCCCATGATCATTACTGTGTGGGATTGTCCATTTTACCCTAAACCTTTATTAGCATGGACCACAGAAAATTACACTTTTTCAATATAGTGTCCTATGTCAAGAGAAGGGCAAATTAAGATTATGCATTTTGATTGACTTAATATAGATGACAATATATCAATCAGAAAATATTCCTGACTTGTTCTTCTACACAACAGTATCTCAGACTCCCTATCTCACTCATGACAAGGTTCTTTATTGAAACTGTCCCAAAGTGACAAATGTAGGAAATTTATGATAAACAAATGGACAGACGTAAACTAGAGTTTGCTTCAAAGAAATAAGGTCTATAACTCCTGATTCCAAATGTAGCATTCTATTGTCAGATCATGTATTTATTATGAATCTGAAAATATAGTGGCCATACATCTAATGTGGAATGAGAATATACTAAGCTTTGGGACTTCTAATTCTACAACATTCTCAGTTTCTGGCAAAGTGCTTAGCATTCAATGAGAGATCAGGAGACTCCATTTTCTTACAATCTAGTTAATTCCTTAAAAATGGTTTAATAATGTGTTTACCAGAAATGCTCATTATTTATTTTGCTTTCTCTATAGGGCATACTGTGTCTTACCCACAGTAGGTACTCAATCAAAATTTGTTCATTTGCTTACTTCAAAATAACACCAGATTTGTTGATTTAGTAGTTTAATATCAAGAGATTGTTTTCTGATTGTAATGCAAAAAAGTCACATACTAAGATAGATCACCCAGACTGTTTAACAAATGAATTGTGTCTTTATCTTCAAAAGGCTGTGTGCTATATATCAGCAGCCACTTCTTTTCCAACATATCTGACAAATATACCTTGTGTCTGGACAACTCTGCCGTTATTATCATTCATTGTCAATATATGACTGGAATACAGGCATGGACATTTCACCAAGTTCAAAGTTAAAAAAGGATGGCAATAAAGGGGAAAGAGTGGTAGGAAAACATGTGCGCTTTTATATATTTGTAAAATATATATTCTTTTCTGCCTGTATGATAGAGTCTTTCCTCTATTCATACTCAGAATCTTCCCATGTTTTGAATCCTTCCATAATTTATATATGTGGTGTAAATGTGAATTTATATGTAATATAGAAAATTAACCAGAGAGGAGGTGGGAGGGGATAATGGGGGAGTAATGAGGGGAGGGTTGCCAATGAACATGTATAAAGGACACATGGACAAAGCCAAAAGGGGGTAGGATGGAGGTGGGAGGTGGGGATGGCTGTGGCAGGGGGATGGGGTGGGGAATGGAGACAACTCTACTTGAACAACAATAAAAAATATTTTAAAAAAGAAAGAAATACAGATAAATTCATTTTGAAAATAAAGAAACAGAGGCTAAGATATCCCTTCAGAAATGTTTTTAAAATTTTTAATTTAATTTTTTAAAAAAGACCATATTTTTCCTTGAGTATGTTTACTTTTCCAGGGTTGACTTTCCTCTGTTGCTCATGCTCACAGAAGATATAAGGAATGAAATCTTGCATGAGAGATTTATTTCGATCCTAATTCAGCTAAATGCAGAGAAAGTTTGTTGCCTTACACAGTAAACTATGATGTCAACATTCAAATATGTTTATGAAAAAGGATTACGGAAGTTCTGGTCTATATTAATTCTAGCTCATGAACAAGAGTGCTAATCAAATGAAGTTATTTTGGTTTTGGTTGTGTACTTTATGATTTGCTATACATTTGGTTCAAAGGCAAATTCAGCATTACATATATATTATCCCCCATAGCTAATGTCATGCACTTGGAAGGGTAAATTTAATCTTTGGGGATAAAAATTATAAGATGTTACCATTTTACTTGAATTCCTCTTTTCAAATGTGGAATGTGATAGAATACTGTAGTTGTTATATATGTCCAGTTATGAAGGAAAATAAACACTACTATCTACTTATATGACCAATGAGAATTTTATTCCAATACTTACTTTCTATTGGAGCTCTATTTAAATTGAAAATGAGGACCTATATGCATATTGTAAGATACTCCACACTTCTGTTAAGACACACGGCATCAGAAAACAAGAGCTTTGACAGTCAGCGTCATTATAGCAGTATGACCTTAGCCAAGTTGGTTGTCCTTACTAAGACTGCATTCCTTCATCAGTGGAATGAAGAATTCAGGCAGTAATTCCAATCTTTCTCTCTCAAGACCCTAACAAGGTTGGGTTGGTGAGTCTCTTAAGTCTCTTTAAATCTATAGATTTCCTCTCAACTCCTTTCTTATTCATCCTTGTGATTTATTTTTTAAATGGACAAGTCTGAAATTTTGCTGACTGCATTCCTGTGGTGTTAACATGTCCTTTTGTCCTTGTATTTTCTGAAAAATTCTAGTTAGATGTACAGGGCCTGACACAAATAATGCCCCTTTTTTATTATAAAATCTTTTATTACAAAATCATACACATGTAGTAACATAACAATATCACACTCAAGCATACTATATGACATTTTAGGTGAAATGTTCAAATTAAAACTATAAATTACACCCATATTATTACCCTACCAACCACACTTGAGCAAGGTTTACTTCTGCCAGACCAAATTCAGATTTGATTTTTTGGCAAAAAATATTTTGGAAGTAGT
Organism: Tonatia bakeri; assembly: GCA_004024845.1. Lineage (NCBI taxonomy): Eukaryota > Metazoa > Chordata > Mammalia > Chiroptera > Phyllostomidae > Tonatia > Tonatia bakeri. The sequence continues at coordinate 61,986 of PVIA01009211.1, forward strand.
ATTGTGTTCTTCCACCTGGAGGCACAATGCCTGGCTGCTTTTCTTTTTGTGATGTTAGCAATTGTTGTTAATCATTTTAAGTTTATAATTTCTATAGGGATTTCTTTGTTTTGGATAAACAGTTTCAAAATATAAGGTGACATTGTAAGAAACTATTTGTTTCAATTTGACATAACTTTCTCTTCTATGAAATAAAAATTATAAATTTTTGTTTACTTCTCAAGATCCTTAGTCCAGCCCTGGCTGGTATGGCTCAGTGGATTGAGTGCCAGCCTGCAAACTAAAGTGTCACCAGTTCGATTCCCAGTCAGGGTACATGCCTGGGTTGTGGGCCAGGACCCCAGTTGAGGGTGCATGAGAGGCAACTATGCATTGGTGCTTCTCTCCCTCTCTCTCTCCCTTCCTTTCCCTCTATCTAAAAATAAAACAAATAAAAATCTTTTTTAAAAAAGATCCTTAGTCCAAGGAAATGATCAACAAATAAAATGGACAGAAACACACAATTTTGTATGAGTGTTTTAAAGTAAAAAATGTCCAAGTTCATGGAAGAGAGGGATAGAAAGGCAGATTAGAAAATAAAAATGTATTACATACTCAAAGTATAATTTTGTTATGGCCTTGGTAAGCACCCTTATCTGATGGCTTTCCATTTCTGGAAACCAAACAAAAATAAATAAGTAGAAATAAGTTAATATTCCCACATACTTTCCTGAGAAATTTAGTCCATTAGCCTTTCTGAGAAGGCCTTGAAAAATGTTTTTACTGTATTGTATATCTGAGTGACAAATTCTACCTTTAATCCTAACAGGAAGAAAGGAATTTCCCAGATGTAGCAATGCCATTGAAAACACCCTCCTGGTTAGGCTGCACCAGAAATACTCTGCAGAAGACAGAGCACCTGGAAATAGAGGGACACCCCACCATCATGCCAGCTTGGGTCAAAGGAGAAGCTTTATTCCAAGCTCTCCTCACTGCAGGGAGCAGTAAAAGTGTCTACACTGGGAACAGGAGTGGTAGGACTGGAGCCACACCATAAGTAGCTAACTCTGTGAAGTGGAACAAAGACCTTGTGGTCATCATCCAAAGCCACCCATGCTACATGCAATTGCATATGAGTCCTCTTTTGGACTACACCTACTTGATCTTTTGCATGCAGACAACATCAGGCACAGTCCCAGAGGGTAGTTTCAGATGGGAGTAGTTTCAGATGGGAGTAGTTTTAGATGGGAGTAGTTTTAGATGGGAGTAAAAGTCTGTATCTGAAGCACAAAACACTGAAATGAACAATTATGGGTCAGGTTAGTAAGAGGAAACCTAGTTAAGGTTCAAAAAGG
>PVIA01009212.1:0-63363 GCA_004024845.1 Tonatia bakeri
GTTCATCTAATTTATGTCCAAAGTCAACCAATTCTGTGAGCTTCCTGATCAACAGTGCTTTGAACTGTGCATCTGGTAATTCGGCTATCTCTTGGTCACTTAAAAAAATTGGTTCTGGGGCTTTCAAATATGTTTGAGCCATCTTTTTTATTTTCCTTTGGTTTGGATGCGGCTATTTTGTAAGGGCGGCGGAGCCTTAGGTGTTCATGGGGCAGGGCACCCCAGTCGCTGGGTTGTGACGTTGTATGTGGGGGCGGGCTCTGAGAGGGAACAATGGCGCCTGCTCTGCTCTCTCTAGGACTTCTGTTCCCTCCACTGCCTCCCACAAGCAAACTGGGCCCTTGCTGTGCTGGCTCCCGGGCAGTGGGCTGGTGCACTTTCTCGGACTCTGTGGGCTTCCCCGAGAAGTCTCCTGTGAGGCTGGGAGAGTCTCCCGGCCTCAGTTCCCAGACGGGGCTCTTAAGCTTTGAAACGTGGTGGCGCTGCCCGTTTTCACTTTGTGTGCAAACGTGTGGCTGTGGACAGCCAGCTGCCCTGCGCCCCTCACTGGGTCTGCTAGTCACCTCCGTGCTTCCACGCCCAGCGTCCGCCACGGGTCCGTCCGCTGCCGTCTGCACCCTGCGCGCCCACCAGCCAGGGCCTCTTCCCCCCGGGACCCCTCGACCCCACTCCGCAGGCCTCCCGACTCCACCGCTCCTTACCGGTCTGGATGTACTGGAGCCCCACTTCTGTTCAATTAATTTCTCTCTGTTCTGGTTGTTAATTGTTTCTCAATCTTTGTTGTCTTCAGTCTTGGTTGCGCGAGGAAGCACAGTGCGACTGCCTATGCCTCCATCTTGGCTGGAACTAATTTTAAAAATTTAATTCTCACTGTTTTCCCTCTATTTGTATCATGTTCCAAAATAATGACATATTGAAATATACATGTTAAATATATCTAGCTCCTTTTCAGCACTTCTCTGCCCCATCTCCAACCACTCCGGGCCAACACTGGGCAATAAGAGATGTTTTGTGAATTACTATTTCTTTCTGAGAGCCAGTCATAGGACAAGTGCCGACACCTCAAATCTGCCCGACCATGGTGTCAGGGGAAGTTTCTCAACTTCCCTGTTTTATGATGTTAAAAAGAGGGAAACAGCTCCTCAAATCAGACCTTAGATACTCCCTTTTCCACCATTCTGTCCCCAAATCTGCTCCTCCTCAAGGCCCAATATAACTACCCTAACTCACACTAAAGTGTTAATGACTAGTGTTAATAACATTATTAATTAACAATAATGTATTTTCATTTTAAGAAGCATCCATTAGAGCAGTTCTTATGAGCTGTATCCCTCTGGTGGGGGTGAGATAGTGGGGCTCTTTTTTAAAAAAAAGAGAGAGAGGGAAAAGGAGGGAGAATGAGAAGAGATGGACAGAAACATCCACGTGAGATACATAGGTCAGTTGCCTCTTGTATGGAATCAAACTGGTAACCTTTTGCTCTGCTTTGCTTTGCATGACAAAGCCCCAAAACTGAGACACACCAGTCAGGGCCGGAGGGGGTCTTTCACTCTAGGTAGCTGCCTAGACTTTTCCCCAAAGCTGGCTTTGCATTTAAGATTAATGAATAATTAATTGCCCTGGCTGGTATGGCTCAGTGGTTGAGTGCTGGCCTGTGAACCAACGGATTACCAGGTCGATTCCCAGTCAGGGCACATGCCTGGGTTGTGGGCCAGGTCCCCATGGGGGGCATGCAAGAGACAACCACACATGGATGTTTCTCTCTCTCTTTCTTCTTCCCTTCCCCTCTGTAAAAATAAATAAAAAATATTTTTAAAAGACTAACAAATAATTTAAGATTTAACAAGCTCATTTGAATGGTGTGAAATCCTAGCAGACAGGCCTTGGGACTGAGTGAGCAGAAACCCTCACAACGAAGGCCTTCGATTCCTTTTCCTTCTTTTCCTTTCAGGTCCTCATGTACACGGTTAACACTAACGACTTCCCGTGTGGCCAGCAGCCACCAAAACTTTGCCGAGAAAACCTGTCTTTTTGGTAGATTCTTTTTTTTCCCCTAGTGGATTCTTGAACAGACTGAAATGTCCGATGGCCAGATAAAGGTAGTGAAATCTAAGGTCGGGGCTAGCCTCACCTAGTGTCACAAAGACCTAAAAAATAACATTCAAAACAGAGGAAACCAAACTGCATTTTCCCTCTTTTATTTACAAGTTTCATTTAAATATCTCTAATGGTTAGAAAATCAATGTCAAATATGAACACTGGTACACAGCTTCAAATACAAATGTTAGTAAATATAAAGAACACGGTTAAGAATTTTCCCAAGTAAATGCTTGATTAAGAACTATTTTCCAGGAGGATGGAAGCAAGGGTGGGGGAGGTGGGTTTGGCTGGGGTTGGGTTGGGGGGAGTGGTTAAGGGAAAGTGCAGACAACTGTAATTGGACGACAATAAAATAATTATTAAAAAAAAAGAACTATTTTCCAGGAGGCAGGTGGCTAGGTGCTCGAGGCGCAGAGTACAGCGCCTCAGCCCGGTCGCATGGCAGTCTGAACATGCTTTCCACTCAGTGACGCAAGCGGCCCCTTGTAGGATGCACGGTAGTGCCAGACTGCATACCCCAGGTCCAAAGCTACACTGGGGCCTTTTCTGTCATGGGAAGGAGTCACATTCTGGGAAAACGAACCACTTTAAGGTGCAACTAGGATGGCTCAGTTCTGGGACATTCTGGTTTAACCTGGGAACTTAAGCTTCCCCCAAACTGTCAATGGATATACACCGCCAAAGGCTGATGGGCAAGACTCAGGCCAGACTCATTCTGAACACATTTTCTTGTCCTATACAATTAATTAATCCCTCTTATTAACTCATTTGAATGGTTTATATTTCATTTATGTGTAAAAGGTGCCAATCAACTGTGTCTAACCTGAACTTTACCCAGTGTGCCCAAGACCAGGGATCTTTTAGGCCAATCATACTTCTGAGAGACATGTTTATATGTTAACACACCTCAAAGTTTACATTTTCTTATAAGTTAGCTTTAATGTTACAATTAACATCTCAGAAAACTGAATCTAAGTAATAACTTGACCTAGCATACTAATTTGAATTTAGAACTAATACTATCTTCCCTATCCATTTTGACCAATCCCTAGAATCAGCAGACATTTTATTTACATATAAAATACCTAAATTAGGTCAATTATTACCAAAGTTTCTTACCTAAAATAATAAATATGTAATTAAAGCACCAAAGCATACTTTTTTAAGTTTATTTTAGAAGTCTCATTATAAAAGGAGTGGTAAATGCTTTGGAAAACCTGACAAGTCCCATCGACACCCTCTCAACCCCACTGTCCTCAGGCAGTAGCCCATGTGCCCTAGGAGTGAGAGAGGGGAAGGGAGGGAGAATAAGAATAGAGGGAGGGAAACATTGATGTGAAAGAGATACATCAATCGCAGCCTCTTGTACGTGCCCCAACTGGGACCAAACCCTCAACCTAGGTATGTACCCTGACCAGAAATCAAACTGGTGACCTTTCGCTCTGCACAAGTTCTGCCAATGACAGCAGAACTGCGGTCAGAGAGACCCACACTGGGGTCTAACCAGGGGGTATCCCCTCAAGCATTCACGGGAAGCACTGATGGAGTTCACAGTGGAAAAAGGCAGACTAAACTGGCCTTTTTCCTCTCAATATACCCATTAGAAAGCAGGAAATCTATTAGGCAGAGAAAAGACAGATACACTTGGAGAAACAGGTGGGAAGTCTATATTCTCTCAGCTGCCCCTCAAGTTACTGAATCAGATACATTTATGATCATACTAGATGCGTAACAGGATTCATGCTCTGTAATCCAGGTAAATGATCTGAAGGTGTGCCGGGTTTAGCGGGCATAAAGAGCAAAGGTTGTCAGACAAGCAATCTTCGGCTCTAGCCACAAACCTTCATGTGAGCAGAATGGTGGTGATTCACATTTTACTTATGAATTAAGAGCTAGATTAGAAGGAATAATAATGGCTTCAGAACCAAGGCTTGGCCCTGGCCAGGTAGCTCAGTTGGTTGGAGCATTGTCCCAATGTGTCAAGGTTGTAGGCTGTCCCTGGTCAAGGCACATACAAGAATCAACCAATGAATGTATAAATAAGTGAAACAACAAACCAGTGTTTTTTTTCTCTCTCTAAAAAAATTCAATGAAAGAAAAAACCCCAAAGAACCAAAAGCTTAAACACTCAAAAGACAATTTCTTAGATGAAGCCGTATCACTAACCAGTTGGACTGGAAAATGTACAGGGAAATGTCCCCAAGCTAGAGTATCCCAACACTTGAATGACTGTCACTGGGACATGGAGAAAAATGAGGAAGTCAATCCTAGTTCTAGTTATTTGCTTTTTCTTCAGTGGATGGCACGGTGGTGGTGGGATGAGGAGAAGGATCAACTAATATAGTGCAGGAAGGTAAAAGTGTCAGTTTTGTGGGATTACATTTGTGTTTCCATTTAGGGACACATTTCCTGTTGTTTAAATGCCACCTAATTCATAACATGAAAGTCCTCTCCCAAAAAGGATCCATGTGGTTTAATTTTCCAACAGACACAAGTCTGTGCAGCCCACAGAAGCCATTAGAGGTTACATTTATTTTTGCCACAATTCCTGTACTATTTATGGTCCAGGTCCTGAGGAGTAACAGTGTGATTTATTCCACATTCTAGGGACAAGTGTCCCATCCGACAAATCTCCCTTTGCTCTCCTCCCCAACAGGGGCCTTGGTTAGTGACTCTTCTCAGGTTCTTCCTGTTTCATGTCTCCAAATTCAGGCTAAATCTTTAGTCTATAATCCACTGCAGAAGCCGGTGCTGCCTAAGCCTCTGACACAAGGAGATCACGTTTTCTCCTTCCCTTCAATCATTTGAAATGGAAGCATTCTTTATAGTTAGAAACAGCAGGATGAGGGAGTTTAGCAAAGAAAAGGTAGGAAATAACAGAAGACTGTTTGAGAGGTATAATCAGAAAGGTTAAGTGCTATGACTAAATTTCCAGAGGATTAAACCCTGGAGAAAATATTATTAATGCAGGAAAGGCCAGGAGTTCAGGCTTAGACAGAAGTTACCTCCCATTGTGGCTCCAAGGTTCAGGAGGTAGGACCCAGTGGAAGGGACAAAAGTTGTACCAGTAAATTCCGCCGGCCAAGAGGCCTAGGCCCTCTCACCCTGAGCTGAAAATCAGGACAGGTCATTCCACAAATGCTGGCAGCAAGCCTGTTTACAAGTTTGAAGACTCAAGTTTTAAAAGAAACTAAAAAAGAACTACAATGCAGCATTACAAAAGGTTTTCACAAGTATAATCACAAAAATGGTTAGAATATTGCATAGACAAGTGTTCAGTATCTTTCATAAACCTAGGTCTTAGCAATTTAAAAAACAAACAACCCAAACCCCCTTTCATAGTCTAGAAGTCCATGTTTGTGAATTGAGAATTATCAAGTTTTTAGATTTTGTAGCAAAACCTCAGAAGATCCTGAAGTTCTTCATATGATTAGAATCATCATTAAATTTACCCGTTGAAGGCTCAGGTTGAGTTTCATGTGTCTTTATAAAAGGATTTGGGCTACGTGAGCCCAAGCCAACTCTGTGTCTCTGTGTTCTGTCCTCTCTTTATAGAGGAGGTGACCAAAACACACAGGGACATGGAATTACTGCTATTGTTTTTAAACTTAGGCAGTCCCCCCCCCACATTAGTTTATTATTAAGCAAGCAATATCTGACTGCCTTTTAAAAGTAAGGTTTGAACAGCCAGTTTAAGAGTAACTGAAAATATCTTAGAAGAACATTTAAGTTAACCTTGGCAATAGGATGGGAGATTCTTAACCTCCCTTGTAATATGCATCAATTGAGTCTGAGTTAAAATACACCACAGTGACAGTGATATCATCCCTGTACATCCTCGCCAAGTCCTCTGGCAATGTCAGCATCGCAGTCAGCCGCTCTGGCTCCAGTTCTCCGTACGCATTGCTCCCTATGGCATGCCTGATCAGACGTGTGGCTGCATTTTGATCGGCAGAGTGAAGCCCCTGGGCTTTCCTCTGCAGTAGCAGGCTTTGCATGAGTCCCAGGTTGGTGGGTCTCTGGGCCAAGTCTGGCTTGTGTCGACCTGCTTCACTTAGGTGCTCTACCACCAGCCTCACCACATCCTCATTGTCTAGTAGGTCCCATAGGCCATCGGAGGCCAGCACAAGAAACTTATCCTGGGGCCTCAGCATGTGGTAGGTGACCTCAGGCTCAGCAGTCAGGTAGGGTGGAGTGTAATAGTTTGGGGGGGTGAACTGGTAAATGTTGAGGGCCTCAGTGTCAAAGCCCCTTTCCAGGACGCTGCGCTGCAGCTCTTTACTCCACTTCAGCTGCACGTCCCCGAACGCCCTGCAGGGCATAAGCACACCTAGCAGCCTGTCGTCCATAATGATTGTCCTGTCTTCTGACTCAGGATGCTCTCTCTTTAGCCGTGACAGCTCAGCCTGGTTCCAGGCATTGTGGTCATGGGTAAGGGGCAGACAAGACCACATGCCATTATCATCCTGGACTCCAAGAATGGCCCGGCAGTCACCAGCATTTGCTACATGCAAGTGAACCCCATCAACATGGGCCATGCAAGCTGTTGCCCCAGAGAAAGCAACCTGGAGAGAAAGGTTCCTTGTCATCTCATCTTCCAGAGGGGCCTGGATTTCCAGCGAGATGTCAGAATCCAGTCTCTGGAAGGAGTGCATTAATGCTTCCTTAATGTTCAATCCCATTTCCATGTGCAGATCAAGCAACTCCTGCCAGTAGACCCGGAGGTGATCAAGGTGCATTGATGTGACATCCTTATAGATACTGTCCCCTGGGTGCTTGAGCCACTGCAGGATGGGCAGCATGGGCTTCATGCTTTCCATTGCTCCCTCCATCTGCTCCAAGGTCTGCTGAGACATCAGTGACACTGCCACGTAGTAGAAGAGCCTCTCACTTACTGCTTGAGCACATGCATGGCCACCGTGTCCATCAAAGATGCCAAACATCAGTCCATTGGTCTGCAGGCAGGAGGCAATACCCCGCCGGTCCTCCACTGGGGAGTTGGCAGCCAGCTGGTTGCTCTCAAACCTCAGCACTGAATTTGGGACTCCGCTGACGAGGTTAAGAATTTTGTGGACGGACTCACCACCTCGTAGCACTTCATTTACCTGCTCAGGGCTGAGCTGTAGGTGGAAATCATCTTCCTCTGTCGATGTGTGTCTGTAGGCTTTCGGCAGAGCAAAGCTACCACACTGGGCATTGTTTTTTAGGGTGGCTGGTGCCCAGGAAAAGAGCGTCCATTTTGATTTATTCCTACTTGAGGAATACCTTGAATATAAATGCCTGCTCCCTTGTAATGTGGCAATGCTGTTCCTTGCAGAATTTAAGATCCAGTAGGACACAGTAGTTGACATTCTGAAACTGTATCAGCAAATGTGTTCCTTCAGCAATAGGTTTTTTTTTTCAACCTGAAAATTAAAGAATTTAAAAAAGTTTCAAATTTAATTTCTCAATAATAATGACTGCTGAAAACATTTAATTTGCTATTACCCTGAATGAAAGTCATTTAAGGTGAACTATTTAAAAGAGTTGACTAAATTCAAAATACCTAAGCACATTTCCGTACCTCTCATTATGACACATAAACACATTCCAGAAAATGTGAAAAACAGGATTTGTATACACTCCCCACTCTTAAAGAGCCACCAGGGGCTTTCCCATGGAGCTCACTCATTCCTCACAGCTGGCCCAGGGATCCGTTTCCCTCGCTACAGCCCAGCATCTAGCTCCCAGGCTCCCTCTCCCCAGCAGACTCTACAGTTCTGCTTTCCTACTAAGCTCCATGAATTCAGGAACCGTGACTTCCTTACCGGGGCTTTCCAGGACCCAGCCCTGTACCTGGCACACAAGTCCTTAAATATTGGCTAAATGTGGATTTTCAAAGGCCCCATCGCATACTAGGTCTAACACTAGCTGTTTGGTATCAGACACAGTGCTTAAGCTCTAGTTGTCCATTGGTGGAACGGGAATACTAGTCTCCTAAGGTTTTGTGAGGATTTAATAAAATTTGACCCTTCTGCTTAAAAAAAAAGGTAGTTATTACTTTTATCATTAGGTGTATTATCCTCCAGTCATTCTGTACACATTTTTATATAGTTGTATCCACAACTTTGAATCCAGTTTTCCCGTTAAGAGCATTTTATTCATGATATTACATGATATTCATGGATGTGTAATATCCCATTTTGGTATAAACAACACAATTTATTTAACTGTTCTCTATTGTTGGGGATATGAAAGTCATTTCCACAGCCATTGATAAAACACCAAACTGCACTGCCTTGTCCATCAACCTTTTCCCTACTTAGATTTTATCCTCCTTCCTTCCCAAAGGAGGAATTAGTAGGTCAAAGGGTGTAGATGTACTGCCAAACTAATTTCCAAAAGGTTCACATCTGCCTCAGCAAAGGCATGAAGCAAACAGTTTCCTAGCACCTTCGACAGCCTTTTGTGGTATTTTGCCTTAGACAAAAACAAACAACAACAAAAAACCCTGCTCTATTTCCTACTTCCTATTTTCTACTGTGACCCAAGGAGCGTTTCCCACGTGTTTTCGGATTTCGTTTAAGAATCCTGCCCTCCCCAAGTTGCCCGTTGAGGTATCTGAGAGCTCCCAGAACTGACAGGATCGTCCTCCTTTTCCGGTAGTCCACCCCGCTAAACTTGGGGCAGGAGAAGCCGGTCAGGGTGAACAGAGGGCGCCTACCTCTCCCCGCACCGCCCTCTGCAGAAAAGCCAGGCATCGGGGCTCCACGAAAGACTATCTGCCTGCCACAGCCCCGATGCAAACAATTTCGCGTACGCAAAGGAAACAAACGGCTCCCAAGTTCAAGTCGCCGACCCACGTTCTCGTAGATAAGAGGGCGGTCTCCTGAGTCCAGCCCGGCGGGATCTCCATCAAACCAGGCGCGGCCACGTCCCCAAGCCCCAGCTTCCCAGCTTGTAAAACAGGGGGATTCAGTCGAGACACAACGCTCCCAGAGCTATTACGCGGGCCAAAGTACCTAGCCAGTGCCTTGCTACGCAGCAAGGGTCCTTGGCTAGTCGCGAGCCCACGTGGCGGTGGCGCGAGTGGGATGACCATGGCTATGAGCCCAGATCTTCCCAGCCGGCTGCGGGCCCGCCCCCTCACCTCACCTTCACCTCACCTCGCCACGCCTCACCTCACTTCCACTCCGCTCTCCACCCCATCACCTGAGCTGATGCCGTGAGCGTGGGCGGCCCAGACGCTGGCCAGGCCAGGTGGGGTGAGAAGCGTCCATAACCCGGGCAGGTCCCCTTCCCAACCACGGACCTTCGCACTACTCTTACCCGCCTGTGCCTCTGCCGCCAGGCTCCTACCCCGCCGTGCCACCCCTGCGTAGAGTACGGCGCTGCAGACGCCGGACCTCACCTCTGTAAGCTCCCAGTGCAACTCAAGAAGGAAGCGTCCTCTTGCCAGTCTTTATTGGTTCATCTACGGAGGCGGGCCCTTGACGGACAGGGGAATTGCCCAATGGATGCGGAGAGAGAGAGGGCGGGCAGAAGGGGCGGACCTGGAGGGGCCAAATCCGGTTTCTCCCCACTTATCCGCTACTCGCCCTGCGGGGTTCTGATCCAGAGTATGTTGAGAGTAGGGCTGCGGGTCCATGCAATCACATGTTTGATATGGCTGAGCACTCCACTACTGACCGCCCCGACTCTGCATACGCGAAGCCGGGTAACCTTTCCAATTGCTTACTGTTGTTTGTGATACCCTAGCAGAGGTGTCCAACCCGCAATGCCCATGCGGCCCAGGATGGCTATGAATGTGGCCTGACACAAAATCGCAAATTTACTTAAAATCGTTTATTTTTGCTCATCAGTTTTTATTAGTGTTTGTGTTTTTAATGTGTGGCCCAAGACATCTCTTCTTCCAGTGTGGCCCAGAGACGTCAAAAGGTTGGACAGCCCTGCTACCTCTTCCGCTCCATTTCTGGGCCAGCCAGTCCAGACTGCTCCCAAGCACCACATCCTTATATTCAACCACCTGGACACCTCTCGCTGGAGGCCCCTTTGTGCCTCAAACACAACTTGTCCCAAACTCGTCTTCCTGCCAAATCAGCTTTCCCTTCCCCCTCTCACCCAGTAGTGGTCCCATTATCTGCCTAAAGAGCTAAGCTAGAAGCTTGGGAGTCACCTGCACTCCTCCCTCTTCCTCACGCCCACCCCATTCCCCTGTCAGTTATCTAATACTGTTAATTTTATTTCCTAAATATTTCTCCAATCCAAACGTTTGCCTCCATCTACTCTACCACCCTATTCCAAGCCTCTCATCTGGTCTCTACACCTCCAATTTCAACTTGGCCTCAGCCACCCTTCCTCTACAGGGAAGGCAGTGACCCTTCTCGAACTCAGGTTCCTCTTTGAAAGTCTTCATTAGCTCCCTACTGACCATGGGGCCTTGAACTGACAATTACATCGGCCCGAGCACTGACAGTTCCCATAAGTGGTTAGTGGTTGCTAGTTTGAGAAAGGCTGAGAACCATGACACCAAATATTTATTCCTTTGGTTCTTTCCATTGTGGGATTCCAGTTTTCACCTTCTTCCCTATAAACTACTTTAATAGAACTCTTCTGCTAACTGTGGTTAAGTCAAGTGCAACAACCCCCGGCTCCCCTGGAAGCAGAGGAAAATAGGAGATAACCAGAAAAAGCCACTTAGAACCTTGAGAATGTGGTCTTCCAGAAACAAGACACCCTCGCTTACTTGGGGAGCCTGGCCAGCCCATCTGGACCCAAGGACATGCCAGCCATAAAACTGCTCTTGTCACGCTTGCCCCTTTTATGATACTTATAATGCCACTCACCCTTGGCCCTTTCCAGAAGTACCACCTTTAAGACAGACTTTACAAGATCTCTCTTCCTGGATCTGGAGAGGGCTGTTTCAGACTAAAACTAAAAATAACTCTAAGGGATTCTAAACAAGTGGGAGTGTCAATGTAAGAATATACAAGCCTGTAGAGAATTTTAATCAGTTTATTTGAGCTAATACTGATGACATGTGTTAGGGAACAAGATCTCAAATGCTCCCAAGAATAACAATTTCACAATTTCTTTTATGCATTTAAAATTAATGAGGGAATGTAAGGAAGAATCCATGAGGATGGAAGGAAGCAAGGATTAGGTGATTATGTGCCTCGAGTGACTGGCCCGATTAGCAATTTATGATTTATTATATCACCTCTTTTTTGTCCACAGGTGAAAAATGTTTTTGTACAGATAGTTAATTGGGGGTTACAGAAAGTCGTCCTTAAGGAAGAGGCAGCACAGTTTAATTACTCAATCTGTGGGCATTTATAGATAATTACAATGTGTTGGGCTCTGAGCCAACTACTAGAGACATGCAGATGGCTGACCCTACCACACTTTCCTGAGAAAAATTACATCACTCCACTAAATCTGAAACCACAGAGTTTTCCTAAGTTGCCACATACATGCCGCTTCCAAAGTAAAAATTGACCCTTGAGGATTATGTGTGGACTGGAACTTTTGATTAAAGTCTATAACCAGCTCAGTCACCCAATACATGATGGCCAACTCAAGAGCCCCGTCTGATCTCCGAAGCCTTCTTTGAATCAAGCTCTTATAAGGAAAGAAAAGAAAAAAAAAAGGAAGGAAAAGAACTTATTTCTCCTTGAGAAAGGGAAAGCAGCAGATCAAGCTGCCATTTTTCTGAGAAAATATTTTGAAATGGTCATCCTCACTCAAAACCAAACAAATGTGAATTAAAACAAGATGCCGATTTTTGCCAATTAACCTGACAAATATTAAGACATGCTTAATATCTAATGTTGGTGAGTGAGCATTGCCATCTTGGCAGGTGGGAGAATTAACTGAGGCTACCCAATGGACAGATCCTTTTTTTTAATCCTCACTTGAGGATATGTTTATTGATCTTAGAGAGAGAGACATTGTGAGAGAGAAACTTCCATCGGTTGCCTCCCATATGCACCCAAAACTGGGGATTGAACATGCAACCTTGGTACATGACCTGACTGGGAATTGAATCCACGACCTTTTTGGTGTATGGGATGACGCTCCAATCAGCTGAGCCACCTGCCAGGGCTGGACAGATCTTTGGTCTGCTAATTCTACTTCTTTTAATTTATCTTAGAGAGAGAGTCAAAGGTAAGCGTTACAAATGTTCTACATTAAACATGAGTATACATTGCTCCATCTGGCATATCTTATATAACTAGAACCACTTGAGAAGGGCATCTGTGTGGGCCTTGTAGCTGTCATTCGCACTCCAACTTGCCAATGACTCATATTCTTTCCTGAAAGTAAATTTGGAGAGGAGTAGAGCAGCTCTAGGGGTCTGGTGTGGGGAGGAGGAGGCAAGAAGAAGTTGGGAGGGAGCCCCCATAAGTGTGGGCACATCATAGGCTTGAGCAACAAGCAATGGCTATCATGGCATAGCCTGTATTTACTCGTGAATGTAGTTCTCCAGGAAATTTTGAGTGCCCAGTGGCTTTTCCGAGTCCCTCCTGGGGAGACCCCGCTCCAAGTGCTTGGGGCTCCTGTTTCAGGCTCAGGAGTAATTTCCAAGAGGGTACCTGAGGACACCCTGGGCTGGATGCAGGGGTTGGAGCGGGGGGTGGTGAAGTGCTAGCACCTTGGCTTGAGCAGCGGCTCCCAGCACCTAACAGGCTGCCTAGTGTGGGGATGAAAAGGCCCGGAAGGAGCTTCTGGCCAGGATAGAACATCAGATGGAAAGAACAGACTGAACAAAGAAGAGAGGGCCTTTTGATACTAATGACAATTATTTATTTGTGTACTTCTTCTCCTCCTCTCTGCCCTTTGTGCATGCCTCTTTGCGAGAAAAGTTTAGTGGGACACGTGCCAGCAGTTGACAATGTTTCTCTCTGGGTAATGGAACTCTGTAGGAATGGTCATTCTTTGCCTTTCCATTTTCTTAAAAAAAAAATTGTCAACACGCAGCATGAATCTAATAATCAGGAAAACTCTAATAGTGCCTGTGCTACACACCTGCACGTACACGTGAGAGGGAAGAAGGCACAACACAGTGGGCTGTGGACTGTCCTGGGGCAAGGGAGGCAGCCGGGGAGAGGACAGCTGGGAAAACTCCAGAGTACTATTTTATCAGAGAAATCAGGGAAGGCTCCTGTGATAAGATAGGCGTTGGAGAAAGATCTGAAGGTAGTTTGGGTGTGACCCTGGTAATATCTGGGAGACAGCCTGTCTGCAAGGGAAGGGAAAACAGCAGGGACAAAATTTCTGACCTTGTGGGCCAAGGGAAGGGCTCCGATTTTACAGCCCAGGCTGCCTGCCCCATCTCCAGCTCTTGGGCCAGAGCAGGGAAGGACTTGAGAGAGCATCTCACCCCAGCTATCCTAAAGTGTGTTCCCTGGAATATGACTCCAGAAAATGTTCTGAGGGAAAAGGGCACGTCCCCAACACCCAGCACTGGAAGAGCTTCACAATGAACACGGGTTTAGCCAAGGCACTGATAAATCATGCAGTAAAAGGAATTCACCCAAATTTATTGCAGCAGTGCCAACCATTTCACCATGAACCTCCTTTTTGCTATAAATTCCAGTCACATCTGGCAGAACCCATGATTTTGTGAGATGCCTATATATCTATTCTTTTAAGAGCAAAATAGAATCTGGAGATCTGAACTGACTTCCCCAGGTTCCCCGGGGGGGTCCACTTTTAAGTTTGTGGCTGCGAGCTGTCTGGACTCTGCTCTCTGGACTCACAGCCCAGGCCCTGACCTAGAAGCTTCTTATCCACATTTAATAGCCTGAGGCATCAGTTTGGGTTTCTCCAAATCCAGAGCAAGAGCTCCTGTACGCTCCTCCAGGGAAGATAGGTGCTTCCCCACCATACTGTTTTTGTTTAGCCATCTTTAAGTAAAGACTGTAATTTAAATAGGGCCTTCATCTCCATGGGTGCTAACAGTGAATTCATTTGTCTGAACCTTGTCCCCCAGTGGGCACGCAGGGCTAGTGCATCTCAAACACATGCAGGGAAACCAAATATAATTTAAGCAGCCAATAATGACAATCAGGTCTACCACCTCAACACCTCACTTCTCATAGAAGTCTCAGAGTTCATGGGCTGGGTATTTTTTCTTTCTCACTGAAGACTACCAGGGTGGCACTGCGGCTTTGGGGCTCATTTACAAAGTGCCAAGCCTCCAAAAATTTTCATACCTGCTTTTCTAAGGCAAACGCCTCTTCTGACACAGGGCACCCATGTAATGTGGTGGTTTCAGAGGCTGGGCCTTGGGTCAGACAGGCACGAGAACCGCAACACTGACACTACTGAATACATGACTTGTGCAAGGGACCTCAGCTAAATTCAGAGCCCCTGTTTCTTCATCTGCTGCAGAGGGGCAGCCATTTCCATGTATGTTGTGGGAGCAGACACCTCCCCCGGGCTGTACAGTGGCTACATAATGGGGGCAGGGAGAAGTACGTAGGGGGTGTTAATGCGAAGCTGTCCTCTTTTTCTTGGCTCAGGAGCTATTTTGGTCTGAAGGACTGGGAGCTATGGCTGTAATCAGGGCACCCCCAATCCCCAGGCTATGGTGGAGACTGGGTTAAATTTAATTCAGTTTTTTTTTAAAGAAAAATTTTTAGAGAGGGGGAAGGGAGGGAGAAAGAGAGGAAGAGAAGCATTGATGTGTGAGAGATTCATCACTGGTTGCCTCTTTCACTCCCTCAACTGGGGACCTGGCCCGCAACCCAGGCACATGCCCTGACTGGGAATCAAACATGATGTTTCACTTCATAGGCCCACGCTCAATCCACTCACTGAGCCACACCAGCAAGAGCTAATTTAGCTTTTCCCCCACACTAACCTTCAGTTTCTTATAACTACTTCCAAGTCTTTGCCCCTGCTGTTCCCCAGCCTGAAATGCCTTCCTACATCCTCTATACCTTTGGGGAATGGTGCAGCCATGGCCCCGGCCCTCCATGCATGCCCTCTGCCCAGGAGCCCAGTGGTGCTCAGTGGCACTGACCAGCTCCCTGGTTGGCCCAGGGCTGCAGCCCTGGAAAACAGAGGAAGCACGAGTTTACTGTGCCAGCAAAGCAGGATCACAAACAACAGCAAAAATGTTCAGTTATTTTGTCAATCAATAACCTGGGCAAATGCTTTCCCAGTACAGCTGGGTTGGGCCCCTGCTGCTGCTGGCTGGCTGGCTAAGGTGGACCAGAGACCAAACTACAGCTTCACACATGGCCACGTGGGGGCGTAAACACACTGCGAGGAGTACCTGAGCATCTCACTTCCTGGAGCTGGTGGAAGGAGTGTGTGTGTGTGTGTGTGTGTCCCTCCACAGTGTTTAGCACTAACATTAGGAACTAGCACTGTCAGTGGAGGAGGGGGGATAGGCCTCCGAGTACCTTAAGGGGCCTAGAGAGTGGTGGCTCAGGCTTGGCTCTGAGGTAGGCCAGTCCTGGCCCTTGGTAACTCCTGCTGTGCAGCTTGGAGCACGTGTTTTCATCTATCTGATCCTCCATATCTCATTGGCAAAATAGGGATAAGAATGGTGCCCACCTCTATCTAAAGAGAGGACAAGTCTATCAGCCCATGGGTTGTGTTTGCTGGTGGGTCACCCCATAGTCACATGGAAGTGTGTTCTGAGGGGCACAAAGGAAGCTGCTTTCAGATAATTTGTTGTTCATTATTTTATTAAAATAAAAGCATGTTGAGAGAAATCAGGACTATGCTTACCTTCTTTATAGTTACCTGTCAGTTTAATATCATTTTGTATTATTTTTATTATGTTGGGGCCCCATAATCCTTTTGGTGTGGGGCTTAGGTGGGTTTTCATCCCATGGAGGTCCCCATAGGGGCTGTGGTTGACAGGGCCCCCACTGTCCATTGTCCATGTAGAGCCCAGGAAAGTGTAGGTCTTGGTGGCATCCCCTGGAAAGGAGCTGGGTGATGGGCAGCAAGGTCCACATAAGGTCCCCAACCCTCTAGCCCCAGATGCCAGCCGGCTACTCCAGAAACTGTCCACCAGGAGGCCCCACCTTAACGCTCTCCTCTGGGTCCCCACTTTCTTCAGGCTATGTTCACCCCCATCCTGCACCCTCCTCAAGTGCCCAACCTTTGTGGTTCTTTGATCCATCCAGGTGGCCTCTCCTCTCATTCCCTTGACTTATGGTACTACTGGAAGAACATTTGGGGTATCTGAGGGTGCTGTCAGCTGGGAAGTCCCAGGGGTGCTAGGAGTCCAGCAGTTTCACACAACAAAGGATTGTTTGAATCCTGCCCTACCTTCAAAGACACAGAATCTCTTTGCCCTCACGCAAACCTACAACCTTGTTCCATGTGATTTGCAAACCCAAAGTAATGCTTGCACAGTTTTAGTACATGGCAAATTAATGTACTTTGTGTTGCTTGAAATTTTACAAGGAGTCATTCAGCATATAGGAAAGTCATGCCACGAAGGCAACATACTTATGTTCCTCTGCCTGAACACATGTGCAGTGGTTACTTACGGGTGGGGTTTCCTGACATGGGCACAAAAATCAGAAAACCTCATCCCATTTTTTTTTAAATGTATTTTATTGATTATGCAATTAGTTGTCCTATTCCCCCCCCGTTAATTCCCCTCTGCCCTGCATGACCCCTCCCACCCGCATTCCCCCCCTTTAGTTCATGTCCATGGGTCATATATATAAGTTTTTTTGCTTCTCCATTTTCTGTACTATTCTTAACCTCCCCCTGTCTATCTTCTACTGTTTATGCTACTTGTTCTCTGTACCTTTTCCCCCTCTCTCCCCACCCACTCCCCTGCTGATAACCCTCCATGTGATCTCCATTTCTGTGGTTCTGTCCCTGCTCTAGTTGTTTCCTTAGTTTCTTTTTGTTTTTGTTTTAGGTTTGGTTGTTAATAACTGTGAGTTCGTTGTCATTTTATTGATTATATTTTTGATCTTCTTTTTCTTCGACAAGTCCCTTTAACATTTGATATAGTAAGGGCTTGGTAATTGTGAACTCCTTTAACTTGACCTTATCTGGGAAGCACTTTATCCACCCTTCCATTCTAAATTATAGCTTTGCTGGACAGAGTAATCTTGGATGTAGGTCCTTGCCTTTCATGACTTGGAATACTTCTTTCCAGCCCCTTCTTGCCTGCAAGGCTTCTTTTGAGAAATCAGCTGATAGTCTAATAGGAGCTCCTTTGTAGGTAACTGTCTCCTTTTCTCTTGCTGCTTTTAAGATTCCTTCCTTATGTTTAATATTGGCCAATGTGATTATGATGTACCTCAGTGTGTTCCTCCTTGGGTCCAACTTCTTTGGGATTCTCTGAGGTTCCTGGACTTCCTGGAAGTCTATTTCCTTTGCTAGAATGAGGAAGCTCTCTTTTATTATTTGTTCAAATAACTTTTCCACTTGTTGCTCTTCCTCTTCTTCTTCTGGTACTCCTATAATTCAGATGTTGGAACTTTTAAACATGTCCTGGAGGTTCCTAAGCCTCTCCTTATTTTTTTGAATTCTTATTTCTTCATTTTTTTTCTGTTTGGTTGTTTCTTTCTTCCTTCTGGTCCACTCCATTGATTTGAGTCCCAGTTTGCTTCCCATCACGATTGGTTCCCTGTACATTTTCCCTCATTTCACTTAGCGTAACCTTCATTTTTTCATCTAATTTGTGACCAAATTCAACCAATTCTGTGAGCATCCTGATCACCAGTGCTTTGAACTGTGCATCTGATAGGTTGGCTACCTCTTCGTCACTTAGTTGTATTTTTTCTGGAGCTTTGATCTGTTCTTTGAAGGGTGGATGGGTTTGTGCATGTTCTAGGACCCTGTGGGTCTCTCCAGTGAACTCTCCCGTGAGGCTGGGAGTTTCTCCCGCTGCCTCAACCCCCACAGGTGTTTTGAATCAGAGGTTTGAGGCTTTATTTCCCTGCACCGGAACCCTAGGCTGTGCAGTCTGTCTCGCTCCCTAGTTGTTCCTCCTGGTTTATCTGCATTGAATGTGGGACCCCCACCCCCACCAGGGTCCACCAGCTGCCGCCTTGCCTCGAGTCTTCTCTGCTCAGCTGCCTGTCTCCACCCCTCCTACTGGCCTGGATGAATGTTTTTTCTTTATCTCTGTGGTTGTCGGACTTCCGTACAGTTTGATTTTCTGTCAGTTCTGGATGTTTTTTGTTTTTAAATTTGTTGTTGTCCTTCTTCTGGTTGTGCGAGGAGGCACAGTGTGTCTACCTACGTCTCCATCTTGGCCGGCTCATCCCGTCTTCAGTGTCCTTGTGACTTGGCATTTACGTCCTGACACATGTATTGCTTTATTAAAAATTTCCTATTTGTATACATAAATATGATTTATTCAGTAGTATAAATAATTCTCTTTTATGTCACAATTAAGGTATTAATTGGTTTTTGAAATTATGTATAGATCAATTATATTTTCTTTGTCATCGAAGGCTTATAATGAGAGGCATTGCACTGATTACAGAATCATCTATGAATTCAGCTCCGAGACTCTCACAAACATAATGTGAGCAAACAAGCCAGACACTAAGGAGGATTCTGAAATGAATGATTTCATTTCTTTGAAGTTTGAAATGGACAAATGTGATTTACACTATTAGAAGTCAAGTTGGTGGTTACTCTTGGGAGGTAGGAACTTATGAGAACACGGGGGTCTGGGGGTGCTGGCAATGCACTTTTGCTGATCTGGGTGCTGGTTTTGCAGGTACGTCCAGATTGTGAAAGTTCACTGAATGTGTGCATTTTCTTTGTATGTGTTATCTTCAGTTCTAAAACCCCAAAACCAAAAAGTGAAGTTAACATCACTAGCAAGAGGACAAATCAACATCATGTTCCTGAAGTCAATACAGAGTAATTTTGGCGATGTTTCTCCAAAAAGTTCATGACCTGAGTCTGTTTACGATTAAACACCTGACAAAAGCAACTGAGGGACATTCTTCTACCCACTGGCCTGTACTCTCCACCCACATCAGTGTCGGGAAAGACAGAGATAGACTGAGGACCCGTTGGAGAAAAGGAGACTGAAGGGACTGGACAGCAGAGTGCAAGGCCTGACCGTGTAGTTTATTGGGGTTACAAGAGGCATTGTGGGACAATTGGCCAAATCTTTATTAGGTGTGCTGATTAGATAATAGTAATGCAACAATGCTAATTTCCTGATTTTGATCCTTGGACTATTTATGTAAGAGAGTATCTTTGTTTTCAGGAAAAACCATTGAAGTATTTGGAGGTAAAAAGCTATCATGGCTGCAATTTATTCTCAAACAGTTCAAAAAGATGTATAAGTGTGAAAAGAGAAAGAGAGAGAGAACAAATGTGATGAAATAGGAAGTCTTGGTGACCAACCTGTGGGTAGTCATTGTTACTTTTTTCATTGTTTCCATAAGTCTGAAATTATGCTAAAGTAGAAAGGCTTTGGAGTGAGGGCTCTGGGTCTGAGTGGAACCCTAAATGTTGGCCCTTTCTTTCTGTTTCCATGACTGCACCCCCAGTTCTCCCGGGTGTCAGCGTGAAGTGGAGCAGAAAAAAGGAGCCAAAGTGTGACGTCTCCTGACACAGACAGGTCTTGTGTGCCGCGTCTGTTGGGGGTCCATCTCTAGGGGTCTTAGCTTGTAGCGAGGTCTCAGTGAACTGGCTGAGGTTGGTCAGCTCTTGACTGCTGCCAGACACCGGAGTTTCTCTTCTCAGCATGACTTCTGACCTCAAAGGGCACTGAGATGGAGGCAGGCGCCCCAAGAACTGTAAAGCTGGTTGCCGCTGCCCTCCCTTGAGCCCCTAGCTAAGTTGCTGGAGCCCCAACCTGCATCAGCTAAAGCAGCCAGGTTGGCACTCGGGCCCGTACCCCCAAGCCGGGGTCAAAGGACCCGTGTGAGCAGCTCTGTACCTAGCAAGCTGCACAGGGTGAGGAGCTCTCCTCCCACTCCCCTCTGCTGCTCCCAGAAACCACAGGCTTCTGGATTTAGCACTGGGGCCAGGGTTTCCAAGGCTTGGTTGTCCCCAGAATATCTTTTCAGCTCACCTGCATATTCCGGAAATTATACCACCAGATCTCACTCTTCCAGGAGAGAAAGTAATTCCAGGCACTGACTTCT
Source organism: Tonatia bakeri (assembly GCA_004024845.1). NCBI lineage: Eukaryota > Metazoa > Chordata > Mammalia > Chiroptera > Phyllostomidae > Tonatia > Tonatia bakeri. Next base: position 20,190 of record PVIA01009212.1, read on the forward strand.
AAAGTACAGATGTCGTTGTTCTGCGTGGGTCATAGATCATGGACTTGGTCACAGGAAACACTGGGAATGTCTTTATTTTCTGTAAGTCAACTAAATCTAGCTCTGAGCCCCCATTACATTGGGCTGGCAGGAAATTCAGCCCAGTTATTCTCCTGTCACGTTGATGGGCTAAGGCCTGGGGGTCAGGAGGCTCTTCTGGTCATCTGTCCCTGTCAGTTTTGGTCCAGCACTATGGCCCCTTTGACTTTAGGAGACACCCATAGTAACCCACATCCTGAGATCCAGAGCTGCCTGGGCCCAAACTGCCACAGCCTGACTCTTCTTCTGGGCACCTGCCTTCCCTCCCTCATCAAGTCCTACTTTTGGCCCCTATAGACCATTTTATAGATGGAGAAACTGAGGCCAAGAGAAGAGGTCGTAAAGCAGACTGAATAGGAGGTGACAAAATCATTCCCCCTGAAGGTGCATATCCCTCTCATGGGAACTTGCATTTCATCGGGGACCTTGTCTTAACTGAGCATGAAGCTCAGTTGACAGGATTTCAGGTTCCCTGATGGAATTATTTGGCATAGGGGTCTTTTTGATATGTAAGGCTCTCCTGATGAGAGAAGAGCACTGAACCAGGAGTCATGAATTCTAGGTCTTCCACCAACTCACTCTGGCAGACTCTGTGCCCTCTTTGGGCCTCAGCTGGTCTACCTGTAGAGTGGGGTCATGGAACTCTTTCAGCTTGGATGCTCCAGGATTCCCTGGACACTCATTGATGGATTCCTGCTGTGGCTTCCTCTGGCTGAAACAGTTGTACCCTCCCTGCCCCCAAACCCTATTCCTGAATACTCAGGAGCAGCAGCAGCAGCAGCAAGGACCCACTCCCCAGTTTCCCAGGAGGCCTGGGTAACTGGGGAGACAGGGCACTGCCCTCTGGAGGCACCTGTGCCCAAGGCAACCAAGGGCTTTTCACGCACAGCAGATGCTGAGAGAGGAGGAGGAGGAGGAGAAAGAGCCCCTTCCTGAAAACCTGAGGGATCCCTAGGAGCCCATGTGACCTAGGGGCCACTGTGTCCCCATGCCTTTCCCACAGTGCTTGTCCCAAGACAGCGGCTCAGTGGGAATAAAAAGCTACCTGCTCACCCTCCCATGCCCCTGAAGACGAAAACATTTGGATTGCAGTGGAGGGATTTAGATCAGACTCACAGACTGCCAAGCCAGGAAATGCCAGGACCCAGGCTCGTGTCCCTGCTGCAGGGCCAGGAGGAGCGGATGAATTGCACCTGCCAGAATTTGCCTGTGTTGGAAGGTGGATTTGGGCCAAGGGATGCTTGGTGCTTTCTGAGCTTCAGAGAGAGTCCTCTCCTTCCATTCCCGGAGGCCCTCAGCCCCTGCTCCAGACTTCCAGTGGCTCCCCATGACCCCTGGGTGGAAAGGCACACTTCTGCCTGGTAACTGATGCCTCCAGAGCCTGGGGATCCGTGTGTCTCCAGTCATACATCCCCCCTTTGTTCATACATGCTGGGGGAGAGTCACACCTTCCTCCCTCTGGTAGATGTTCCCAGGAGCTGCTGAGGCTCCTGTGCCTCTGCTAGGATATCAGCTACAGTTGAATTTTGAACAACAGGGGTTTGGGGGTGCAAACCACCCCATGCAGCCAAAAATTTGTGTATAACTTTTGATTCCCCCAAAACTTAGCTGCTAATAGCTTATTGTTAACCAGAAGCCTTACCAATAACATAAACAGTTGATTAGCACATATATTGTATGTCATATGTTTTATATACTATATTCTTACAATAAAGTAAGCTAGAGGAAAGAAAGTGTTATTAAGGAAATTGTAAGGAAAATATACTTAAAATATTTACTGAGAAATGTCTGTATGTTAGTGGACCCATGCAGTTCAAACCCATGTTATTTAAGAGTCAACTGTATTTGCCTTGGCTACCTCTTCCAGGAAGCCCTCCCAGACTAATCAAGTCTCTTCAACCAAGTCAGGACCCTTCTCAGGGATACTATCACCTTCCACCATTCTTGACAGTCTCTTAGGGTCTTGACATTTCTTCTGGAGGAAGAGCAAAGGTCCTGCTGGGTGGCCTGGGGCAGGGCCAGCCAGACTGGAGTGAGGTGGGGATTAGGGAGGTTTCTTGAAAAAGAATGAGGGAGCCGAGTTGGCATCAAATGTCCTGAGACTGCCCTTGTGGAGAACAGAGGTCTGGACCAGATGTCCTGCACCCACCTTGCCTGGCTACAGGCCCACGCAGGGAGACTGCCCAAACACCTTGCTAGCAGGTGGCCCTGCAAAGGGTGACATCATTTCGGCTGCACTATCTATCCAAAATGGTAGCCACTGGTCACAAGTGGTCTTGGCACTAGAAATGTGGTGAGTCTGAATCAAGATGTGTTGTAAGCATAAAACATGCACTGGATTCCCAAAATTTAGTGCAAAAAATGTGAAATACTTTGTTAATTTTTTATGTTGGTGATGTATTAAAATGATAATATACTTTAGATATAATTGAGTTAAATAAGATATATTATTCAAATTAAATATACTTGGTTCTTTTTGCCTTTTAAAGTAGAGTAACCAGGCCAGTGTGGCTCAGTTGGTTGGAGCGTCATCCTATAAACTGAAAGGTCCCAGGTTCAATTCCTGGTCAGGGCACAAGCCTGGGTTGTGGGCTCAGTCCCCAGTCAGGACGCATGTGAGAGGCAACCACTTGATGTTTCTCTCCTCTCTCTCCGTCTTTTCCCATCTCTAGGCTCACTGAGCATGTCCTTGGATGAGGATTTAAAAAAATAAAATAGAGCTTCTAGAAAGTTTTGAATTATATATGTCACTCACATGACATCATTTCCATGTTACAGAGGAGGCACAAACTTTAGAGGGCTTGCATGCCATGTGGTGTAATGCCTACCCATATGTGGAGGCCAGTGCATCTGTCCTAGAGATCGTGAGCAAAGACACAAAAAGGGTTGACTTATTCTCTAGGCCCTGCCTCTGACTGCGGAACAAACACCAGAACCTTCCATGCTCAAAGAGTCACATTCCCCACTCTCCTTGGAATGTTAATAAGCCAGCAGCACATGCTGCTTTTGAGGGTGGGCTCAGAGTTGACGCTGCAACCCAAGGATGCAGGAGGCTCCCAAGATGTCCTGGCTGGGCGGATACTGTTATAGGGCCTCCCTCCCACCCCGAGACCATCCCTGTTGGCTTGGGTATCAGTGTGGCCCCTTCCAGATATCAACTCTTTCAGCAACTCTGTTAGGTTACCTTTCAACCTTCATTTCAGACCTACCTCTGTCCCTGCGCCCAACCCTTGCTCAGACCCAGACCATTCTCCCTACAGATGAGGGCCTTACAGGTGGGTGTCTCTGGCCAGCCCTAAGGGGAGTCCTCGGCCCAGGCCACTGTAGCCACAGTGACTGTGGAGGTAACCATAGGCTGGGAGCAAGCCTTCTTCAGGCAAAAGCTCTGGGGGTGGGGTCTTCACAGCCACCCCATCTTCAGAGGCCCGCCCCAGAGAAGGGAGACTCTCGCTCTGGGGTCCAGGGCCTGGTTCCTCCGGGGGCAAATCCTCTGCCCCGGGCCTGGATACATACTGGGCACGCTGTAACCACTGGCCCCGGGTCCCCAACCCAGGTGCCTTTGAGACCTGCCCTGCCTCCCCAGAGATGATCTTTCTGGAATCTTGGGAGCAGGCGGAGCCCTTCTTGTTTGTGCACCCCAAAGCATCACTACCAGGAAGCAAGCTGGCTTCACATGAGGATTCAGGGTCCAGGCCTGGGTCCCTGGAGACCAGGTTTGCGGGAGGCGTTTGGGATCCAGCTGGGGCATCTGGTTTGGATATCACAGGGTCAAAGCTGGGGCTGTGCTTACGACATAAAGAGGCCACTTTCGGTTTTAAAATAGTTTGGATTTAAAAATAAATTAAGGGAAAGGGTTTAGGGAGTGAAGATTCTTGGCAGGCTTGGGATAATTATTACAAAACAAGCTCCCATTTCTCAAGTCCTTTGTGGTGCCAGGACTGCAGTGCCACCATCCCAGCAAGAGGCTGGCCAAAGTCCCTGGCAGGACCGGTAGCATCGGGTCTGTTATACCACCTCCATGTGACCACCAACGTGCCCATCCCCCCACCCTGCCCTTGGACCCAGTTGCTGTGGCATAGAGCAGGAGAGTTATTGCATAGTTCCAGGTTCAAATCCTGCTCTGCCACTTGCCTACTTAACCTCTCCCAGCCTCATCATCCTCATCTATTAAATGTGGATAATTACCATTCTGGGATCATGAAACAGCCAGACATCCCCCCCCCCACCCCCAGCTCCATTGCCTGCCTCAGAGGCAGCATTATTAGCACCACTTTCCTGATGCTACCTGTGCCCAAGCTGAGCAAAAACACCATCTTCCAGGCACCACCCTTCTCATGGTCACCTGCAACAGGTAGAGAGAAAATGCCTCTGTATCAGGCCAAGAATGTCTGCATGGGCAAAGCTGTCCTCCAGACTTCCTGGGGCCCCTCTCTCACCCACCACCTTGAATTAAGATGCTCCAAGGCAGCCCACCGCCCTCTCTCTCCCCCCTCAGCTCGGACCTCACCATTCCACCGCTTCCTTATCCTTCCCTCCAGGGGCCTGCAAATGCTGTGCGTCCACCCTGGTCAGCTCCTCCCCAGGGGCCCTAGCCCATCTGGAGGCCCCACTCTCTACCCAGGGACACTCCCCACATTCCCCTCTCCCTCAGATAGCCAAATGCTGCCTTGTAAGCTCCATCTCCTAAATCTCTCCCATTCAGCCCCCTGCTTCCCACCTCAACCACCCTGTCTCTTTCCTGGCCACGGGCTACCACCTCCGCCCTGATGCCGACCATTCCTGCCCACTCATCCACACTTCACAGGTATCTCCCCTTTGCACATCTGGCTCTCCCCCTCCTCCACCCAGACCCTTTATGACTCCCCAGTAGCCCTGGGATAGAGTGTCAGGTCCTCCCCCCAGAGCTCCAGCCCCACAAATGCTCTGGGCTTTCTCCTCTGAGCGTACGTATCTGCTCTCCCTTAGCTTCAAATGTGTTATTCTCCTCTCTCTTCCTTAGACTGTAATTACTTCACCAGATGAGGTTAAGCTCCCCCTTTTCTCTGCCCCCACAGCCCCTGCCCTGCCATCTCCATAACACCTGCTCAGTATACATGTCCCTCCCAACATACTGTGCTTGATGCACCATTGTCGCCTCCCCAGTGCCTAGAACAGAACTTGAAATAGCACAGGCACTCAAGGGGTATTTGTTGCAAGGATGAATGAATTTATTAGTCATTGCACGCATGATTGTCACGTAGGTGGCTTTGGTAGCTGGGTGGGGATGAGGCAAGATACTACATAAGCTGTAGCCAGTACCTGCCCACGGCAGCAGGTGGCTGGAGGGAGAAGGCCATGTCACTTCCAGCAGACTGAGTGCTGGTTTTCATGGCCTGGCAGTGAGGTGCGTGCATGGCGGAGGCCTGCAGAAGAGGTAATGCCAAGAGGGCAGCTCTGCCCACCTCTAATTATTGCTTGAGTCTCCCTGGCAGTGCCAGCTGTCTGCCCCAGAGAGCTCAGTCTCGTCCGTCACAGTGTGAACTCAGGGTGGGGCTGCTGCCACTGCCAGTGGGGAAGAAGACAAGAGGAGGTTCCCAGGGATCTTTGGATCTTGGAAAGCAGAGGAAGCCCCAGGCTTGGAACATGCTCAGCTCCTGTCCTTCCTGTTCCCAGGGCAGCTGAGGGGTGTTCCCTGACTCAAGGATCCTATCAAGAAGCCTGTAGGGTAGCCGAGGTGCAAGACAGCTGACGGAGGTGCCATAGCACCCCCAGGCAGGGAGCCTCAGATGGTTTGGTGTCTGCTGATGAGGAAGCCCTTGGGAAGATGACGCCTTGGTGGCTGGCCGGGCAGCTGGGCTGCTCAGGCCCGGAAGGAGGCCTTTACCAGACGGCCCATCAGTGGCTGTGGTGGCCGGAAGTTGTTCACCATGTGGATCCTCTCATCATCCTCTGAGGTGAAAAGCAGGCTCCGAAACTTCTCCATCTTGAGAAGGCAGAAGAGGAACTCAGGGCAGGATAGGGTGCTATGGTTCCCTCCGATCCCAGACCCATCATCTGGTATACCCCACCCAGTCAGCTCTGCCCCTTCCTCTTCTTGTCCCCAGTCCCCCCTACTCATTCTCTCTTGGGACCCCAACCTCAGTTTTTTACTTACTAAAGGGCCTCTGAATCTGGACCCTGCTCCACCTAGTTCCAGTTCCAATCCCATCTAGCTTAGAGATCAGAAAATGTAGCATTGAGATTCTAACACAGTAGAATCCACAGGCGTGGTCCCAGGATCCAGGGATCTCCCTCCTAGCCCGTGTCTGTGTCCTCAAGACTGTCAACCAAGCTAACTCCCATCCAAGACTCTAAACGTTTATTCACAGAAGATGGGAGCCTCAGTGGTGGGACCGCAGGCTGTGGGTTGCTGGTTGGAAAAGTCACACTGGTTGGGAAAGTCACACTGCCCGGGGTGGACCCTGACTGCCATATCCCCTCACCTGATGCTCTACCTGGAAGACTCACCTGCCTTTCAGAGATGCTAATGGGCTCTCGGAGCACAATCCAGGTGACACTCTCACTTAGTGGGGGAGTTGTCAGGGAGCCTGGGTAGGTCCAGTAGTGCCGGCTGGCAGGCAGCAGACACTTGGCGTTGAAGCAGGTGAACTGGGCCTTGGTGCCCTGCAGCAGGGTAGGGAACCCAGGAACCAGCATGGACCTCCTGCCAGGACCAGACCAGCAGCCCCCCCACCAACCCACCACTGACCCATTTCTGTCAGAGGATCTAGGCTTCTCTTTGGCTCACTGATGCAAACTGGGGGCAAATGTCTGTGATCCCAGATGCCATCTCCCAGCTGGGGCCAGGCCCCATCCACCCATGTGTGCGTATGTAACAGCTGCAGTTCCGGGAGCTCTTTGGCCACCAAGGCTTCTCCCTTGCCTTCAGCAGCCCTTAGTGGTGCTGCCTGCCAGACAACCATTAACAAATGTGACAAGTATCTTATCAATCCTATAACCAGACAAGGCTACCGAGTCTGCACGCTGGGCACTCCAGGGGACCACTGACCCTGGTGAAGAGGAGTCAGGTGCAGGATACTGCAGGTGCTGCCCTGCGCCCTTCATCTCAGTGAGGGTTTGCTACCAGAATGGAAGAGTGCATGTGTCCACTCTGTCCCATAGCCTCTTCCCCCCTCCCACCAGGCTGCTGTGGGTCAGGGGCACAGACCCTGGTCTCACCTTAAACCGAACCATGTAGAGTGCATCTGTCAGGCGGTTCATGCTGGGGTGCTCATCCCCCATCTGTCAGGGAGAGGGTAGTGTGAGCCCAGTACCACTGTGTTCTGGAACCAGGGGCAGTACCAAGCCTCCCATGCCCCTCCTGGTCCTGGGTAAAGCCCCCTCACCTCCAAGAAGACACCAACCACAGCCAGGCCATCAGGTGCTGAGGCCGCCTCCCCAAAGGTGCTGTACTTCCTGGCATTCCAATGAACCAGGTGCAGCTACAGATTTAACAACAGGCCAGACCAGGGCTCAGCACTTCCCAGGGGCCATGGGAGCTCAGAGCCAGGCTTCCCTCACTCCCAGCAGACTCTAGGCCCCTCTGCAGGAGGGACGGGCTGTCGGACCTCCCAGGCCTAGTATCCCAAGTGGCCACCAGGAGCCTTCAAATGGCACACATCACATCCACCCTGCTCTGGGCCCAACCCTTTCCTGAGCCCCAGGGAACCAAAGAGGAAACTGGTTCAGGCCCTGCCCACCATGAACTATGAATTAGCTAATGGCCATCCAGTGTGACACTCCCTGAGGATGGCACTGCACTAAGTCCAAAGAATAATTAGGAGGCTATCAAATGGAACCCTGGGGGAAAGAAACTCCAGGTGGAATACCTGGAGGTATGGGAAAAAGCCTGGAGGTATGAAAGAGCCTGGTGTGGGCAGCAGGAGATTCACCACCACCTGCAGAGCAGCATGGGGAGAGGTTGGGGGATGATGAGGCCCTGCAAGGACAGTTCATGCAGGGCCTTGAATGCTAAGCTCAGTTCTTGAAGGCTTGTTAGCATGGGGCTGGATTTGTCCCTCAGAAATTTCCTCTGGACACCAGAACAGCAGTGGGCAGAGCTCAGGAGGAAGACTCTATTCTGGGGTAAGTGGACGATGTCTCTCCCAAAGGCCCTGCCTGGGTGCTCCTCCTCACTCACTCCAGAGTCCCACACCAGGCAGCCACCAAACCCCTGACTATCCATTCCCCCACTCCGTCCCCAGGCAGTACAGGCATTCCCGTGGGGGAGGGCCCTTACCTCGCAGGGGAATGACTTGCCATCCACCGTGTGCTCTGAGCCCACGTTGTGCATCTTGCCCCAGTGGAAATGGAACTGCCTGAGCCGGTAGGGCCCATCCAGGGGGCCCCCAGTCACCACTGCAGGTAGAAGTGGAACTTATAGCAATCGGTGTGAGAGAGCTCAGGCTGCCCAGCAGTGCCAGGATCAGGGCAGTGCCCAGGACGGGGGATACATTTTTCATTTGAAAAATTGGTTGGGTTAACTGGTCTTGGGTCAGTCGACTCAGTTCTTTGGACTCTTAGCTGGGCCAGGGCAGAAATCCTGGCAGTCTGTAGGTGGCAGAGAGTCTGGTACTGACAGAACACATCGCTCCCCCCTCCCCCCACCAACTCCTACCCAATTTTGCACGGAAGCTGGAATCTTGCCTCTAAGCAACCCATTATCACCGACAATAGGCCTCCCCTGTCTGGAGCTCTGACTCAGGGTGGAGTCAGGAGGATTATATTGTTTAGCCCTCATAGTAGCTCATGAGGGACAGAATCTATTACCTCTATTTTATAAAGGAGGAAACCAAAGTACATAGAGGGCGAGGCAATTGCCCAAGGTCACACAGCAAGGCACTGAGCTGGGACATAAGCCTGCATTTCCTTTTGTTTGTCCAGAGCCCAAGCCACGAATCACCAGGCCTTGCTGCCTCCTCAGGACCTGGTGCTGTCCAGAGGCCAGCTCCTGAGGGCTCCCACTCTGGTGGCTAGGTCTAGGTACCTCCAATGCACACCCCCATCCCGACCTCTTTGGTGGGTCCCACTTGTGCTGGTTTTGTGACTTTCCCACCCTGATATCTGGTGAACTGGGGCCAAGCATAAGGCCTTCTGGGACTGATTGAATTTCTAGCTGAAAGGGATCTGGCAGTGGAAGGAGCCCCTGCCAGGCCTGAATGTGAGCCCCTGGATCAGGTGACGGCCCTGGGCTCAGAGTTCCACTAGGCCTCTTCAGGATGGGTGACCAGGGCAGGGCCTTGCCCCCTGTGGGCTCCTTGAGGAGGAGGAGGAGGAAGACAGGACAGTCCAGAGGCCTAACCCTCCTTGCTGTCTGTCCTGCAGGCTGAGCTCCTGGATATAGCCTGTGCGGACCCAACCCTCTGAGCATGCCCTACCTGGGACCCCAGAGTATGGTCTCTCAGAGAATTCACTCCTTCCCTAAACCCTTGAACTTGGCTCCCTTGGTCTCCTCCCTTTGTCCTGACTGTAAAACACACTGCCATTCACTGTGTACTTACTATGTGTTCTGCACCCATGGGTGTCAACCCCCACAGAGACCTTGAGGGGTGGGGCATACACTGTTATCCCTATTGGACAGATGTGGGACTAAGGCTCAGAAAAGTAGGTACCCTGCCCAAGGTCACACAGCTGGTGAGTGGCCGAGCTCCCACTATCTGGCTCCCAAGCCCACCTTCTTTCCACTGGTTTCCTGGCCCCTCTGGTCTGGGCATTCTGATAGGGGAGGGAATCCCAGGAAGACCTGAAAGTGGGCCCTTGGGTCAGTGGTCCAGATGCATGCCCCCTTGGGCCTCCCACGTCCACCCCATACAGTAGCCTTTCACTGAGCTACCGATCTGAATTAAACTCTCAGTGCCCTCTGAAGGGTTCAGAAGGTATAGCCACACAAAAATGGCTCCTTCATAAACCCTGATCTAGGGTCATTAAGAGCCCCATGTCCCTCCTCAAAGCTCTGGGTGAGAGGCTTTTCTTAGAATTCAGTACCGGGAAAGCTATGGCTCTCTTCTGAGGATCTAGATTCGCTCCTTTCTGCAGAAAGAACTATAACTGATCCTCTTTCCTTTTTTCCTAGCCTACTGGGAAACTCAGGGCTAAGCAACTAAAATCACTATCTGGCTTCCTTCCTCTTCCCTGCCCTTTGATTTTTTAATTGAACTGTTAAGTTCCCTTGAGTGCTTTTATTATGTGTGTAGGGTGGAGGTGGGGTGTGGTAGGCAGAGTTCCTGACACTTTCTTACACAAGAAACTCCAGCCATTTTCCTCCTTGTCCCACCCACCCCACACCTCACACCTCACACCTCACAGGCCTGGTCATAAAGACACAACTGCTTCACTGAGAAGTATTCCTGAGGCCTCTGCCTGGGAATTTATCATAATAGAACCTGGACTTTAATCCCAGGGCAAAGAGACCTTGGAAAGGGTGCCATAAGTCCCTGTTGGCGGATCTCTGGCCCAAGGTCGTTGCAATCCTGAGGTTGTATGTGGGCTGGAAAGACCTTTGGAGTCAGACCTGGCTGGTTTGGGCTCGCTGAGTCTCTGCTTGCCCATCTTAGAGGTGGGTTCTTGAGAGGAATAAAAGAGCTGCCTGTGACCTTAGCAAGGGGCCTGGCACACAGAACATTTTAGTGCCCTTCTTTAGAGAAAGAAGGCTTGGCCAGATCACACAGAGAGGAGGGTTTGGCCTTAGGCCACACAGCAGGTCAGTGATGGGGCAGGGAGTGAAGTGAAAACAAACCCAACCTAAAGCACTAAATAGGAGGGAAGGAGAGAAGCAGCATTTCTTGAGCTTCGGGGCATCTGATATATGCCAGCACTACAAACATCACTTCAGCTTTTCAGTTTTTCTCTCTATGATCCTAGGGAGGAAAATAAGGTCTTATTGCTCCCATTTCACGCTTAAGGAGACTGAAGCTCAGGCCATGACTTCATAGTTGGTGAGAGGTGAAGACTTCTTTCCCCGCCACAGCATGCTGCCTCTCCTGAGCCTGCCCAAAACAGGGTTAGGACCCTAGGTGGAGGGGCACCAGGGTCTGCAAGGGCCACTTACCAGATCGATCATCACTGTCATTGAAGTCCACCTGGACAGAGTGGCCACTGTTGGCAATGCTGATGGATGTGCAGGCCTCATAGGAAAGCTCCAGTGGCTTCAGGCTGGGCGAGTACACAGCCTGGCTGGATACAATATTGATTGGTGATTGGCGGTATCCCTGGGCAATGGGGTACAGCTTGTGCCACTGTGAAGGGCCTGTGGGTGGGGAGAGGGCAAGGACTCAGGTCATCCCAGATCTCTGGGCTTCAGGCTTCAGGCATCTGTGGGGGATGGTCTTCCTGGTATCCTTTCAGACCTCTGCCCCTGCTTTGGAGCTGTGCGGTCTGGAGCTCCAATCCCAGATCTTCCACTTACCCTCCACTTCCTTGTCTTCAAAATGACCTCTCGAAAACTCACCACCCAGAGCTGATAGGAGGTCCCTCAGGCATCTGAAGCCCCTGACCTGACCATATCAGGCATAGGGCCTCTTCCCGTACCTCGGACATGTTTGTGTTGTTGATTGTGATAAGAATAATAAAAATTCCCATCATCCTGGCTTTGTCTCTGTGATATGCATTTGTTCCTTGTGAAGTAGAAACCAGTGTGGTCCTCATTTCACAGATGAGGGAAGTGAGGGCCATTCAGGCAGGTGTGCATATACACTCGGGCACTTATATAAATGTAGCACATGCATGAACTGCCCTCAACCATCCTCCCCAGGCATGTGCCTACAGATCCATAGAGATGGTCATGTATGCACACAGGTGCACAGTGATCAGAGCTCACTGGACGTGAGTGGCTAGGCCCAGTAACACTCACGTGTACAAACACACACACGCACACACACACACACACACACACTGTCAATTATATCTGACATATGCATATGCACCCTCACACAGGGACCCCTGTTGCAAACCTAGATCTGCACTAAGAGACTACAGCAAAACACATGCAAGTACACACACACATATACACACACCTGCGTGTACACCCACGGGCACCTACCACCTGCCTCCCAGAGGCCCCATCTGCGGATGAGAGGCTCAGCATCTCCCTGGGAAACATCCTGAGGTGCAGCCTATTTTTAGAGCTATTGCCGGCTGGTGCTTCTCCCTGTTTTTTGGCTTCTTAAGTTTTCCTGAGAAAATAACAGCAGGTGCCAACAGAGCTGTGTCCCCAGTGGATGACTCAGAATCGTGTCCCAGACTCACGGGGTTATTTTTGAAGTCTTGTGAGTATGCTGCCTGCTGGCACCTCTATCCTTTGTCCTTCTCCCTCTCAGTGCCCCTAGACTGGACCACCCAGGTCTGGCTGGGTGAGGGTGGCTGGCCACAAGGTAGGCTTATAGGATACTGGATGCTCAGAGCCGGTGGGCAGGACTAGCAAGGAGGCTGAAGTTAGAGGACTCTGCATCTGGGGAGGTACCCAGGAGCAAGCTTGGAGTAGGTGCTGGTGGAAAGATAGGTAATCTTCTACGGGTTGTCAGCCTGCCCCTTTTCTGTCTTTCTCTCCATCTCTGGTGGGCTCTGTTGCCTTTTTCTGAATGCCTCTTTCTAGCTTTTGCATGCCTATGTCTGGAGTTTGCCCCTCCAAAAGATGTTCCTGTGCCCTTGGGGTCCCTGAGGGAGGCAGATATGCCACAGCATCTCTCTAACTCCCTCTGGCCCATTGCAACCTCCCGACCCCCAGACTGCAGCCCAGCACCCCCACTCCCTCCCCCACCAGAGTGACTGCCTCTCCCCAGAGAAGTGGGGATGGGAAGTGTTCCTCCCACCAGCACTCCTCCTTCTCTCCACCCTCACCAGCCCTGCATGGGTCTATTGGTAGCCTGGATCTTGGGTCTCATTGCCCACCTCAGGGAAAGGGGGAAACCTTTACCCCAGACTATCCTACCAGCTTAGTAAGAGACACCCCAAAAGGGAACGGACCTGCCCCAGACCCGCACCCAAGCACTCTGGCTTTCACCTTCCGCCCCTTCTCCCCTCCTCTGCATCCTAAGGAAAGTGAGAGCAGAACTGAGGAGCTATTTTCCGGGTCAGATCAGGAGGATGGTGTGGGCCACGTCTCACACTAGGACGTGTCCAGACACTCTGCTCCATGTAGACACCCAGACACATGCGTGCGCACGCAGATGCCCCATCCCCTCAGGTACCTGCCAACAGGTAAGCATAAACAGTCCCCGCAGGGACACACTGTCCTGGGGACACTGAGCCCTTGCCACAGCGAGCCGAACTCCCAGGATGTTCCTGCACACACGACGTACGCGCTCCTCATCCCGCACCCCGCACCCCGCACCCCCGCGCAGCGCTCTTTCTCAACCACCCTAGCTGCTCTAGGCCACTTCTGCCCACAGGGCCCACGAGAGATGGGCGAGTGTGTATCGGGGGGCGGGCGGCGGGGGCCCGAGTTCGCATGAGTCCGGCGGTCGGAGGCTGCGCGGAGGAGGCGGCACAGCGCAGCTGGCTGCTGAGCGGGTTGGGGCGCAGCGCAGACTTTGCGCCAGGCGCAGGGGAGCCAGAGCTCGGGGCAGGGAGGTGGGCCAGGTTCTGGGGGCTGGATGGGAGGCAGGGTCCGGATCTGGCCAGGAGAGTGGGGGACTTGCGGGTCCGGGAAACCCGGCCGGGCGCGAGTCGCAGAGGATCCCAGCCGGCCAAGATCTGTGCCTACCGTCTTTCTGGCCGTAGCCCCAGCCGTGGTGGCCAGTCATGCCGCTGCCGTCCCCGCGGCCGTGTATCTGCCGACTGGGCTCAGTTCCGCTGGCTCAGGCTGCAGCTCGGGGCCCCGCTCGCTGCTGTGGAGCAGCCTCTTAGAGCAGTGACGGGAGGAGCAGTTCCCGGGAGACCCGCCCCCCCTCCTCCCCGGCAAGACGAGGGAGGCCGGCCAGGCACCGCCCCCGCCCGCCCGCCAGTTGAGCCCCAAGTGGAGATGTGGGGCAAGAGGGACGTGAACCTCTCCCCCAACTCCACTCTTGTCTTCGCTGGATGACTGTCCCTCCTTTCTTCCAGCACGTGTACGGGCTCTGGGACACGAGAGACCGCTCATGCTGAGGGCTGCTGGGGTTTCTCCACATTCCTTCTCCTCCCGGATTTGTCCCTGATTAGTAAATCCTACCACCGAGGACCTGGGCTCTGGGCCCTGAGTCCTTCGGGATTGGAGAGTCCCCTTTAAATTCAAATGACACTGGCCATTGTGTTGAGAACCGGAGCTCCTCCTGTTTGCCAGACACCGTGGCAGGTTCTGGGCCGAGCGTTGGGTCCTTCTTGCCCTCTAAACGTCTCGGTTTCCCTGTAACATTGGGGGGCAGGTCCTTCCATTAGCACTCTTTCAGAGTAGGGAACTGAGGCCTGGAGAAGTGAAATGACTTGCCCTGGGTCAGCCAGCCAGCTAGTGCAGAATTCACTCCCAGTCTGGCTCACTCCAGCCTCCGTGCTCTTGACCACTTCCCCTGGGGCTGGAGGCAAGTGGTTCCTGTGGGTGCAGGGGTCTGGGAGCCTTGGGGGAGGGCAAGGGCAGGACTAGCAGACCAAACCCCTGGCCCAGGAAGAGCCAGAGCCTTAAAGGGGGAGAGGGAAGTTTGGGCATTAACTGGTGGCGTGAAGACAGGTGCATAGACACCAGCAGGCTAACCCCTGGAACCAAGTCTGAGGCCCCACCTCCAACTGTCTCATTTCTCTTCATTGCTTCCTCCCTCTGCCCGAGACTCTTTTCCTGTCTCTGTGAAGCCCCTTCTTCTTTTCCTTGCTTCCCCATGACTTTTGGGACCCTTGCTAGGAGCTCAGATCCCTCACCCTGCACTCAACTTCATTGCTGGCCTCAGCCCAACATTTTCGCACCTTCGAACCCTAGTTTCTGCTGTGCCCTCCCTCTGGTACATCCTTTGTCTTCCACCCACTGGCTCTGGCCAGCTTAATCTGATTCATCTTAGGATGTGGCTTTGTGCCAAGGCTAGGGCTAGTCTCTGGCTAGGCCTCGGCAGGCGCTCCTGGCAAGACAAACAGATGGGTGGATGGAAGGACAGGAAATGATCCCACAAAGGGACCTGTACCCAACAGGAGATAAAGGGGCATTTGTGGAATGTCTGCTGGTCTGACCTTCACCAGAGAAGACTGTTTCAGATCCTGCTCTTAGCCGATCTTGTGCAGGATTCTGCTATTCTGTCTTCCTGACTCCCTTACCTCCCCGTGGCTGTCTTAGTCAGATTCCCTCCCCTAGCCCTTGAACCCCAATTCCCCAGGAAGAGTGGTAGAGATTAATTGATAACTTTGAAGGTCAGCCTGTGATTTCTAAGCCCTGCCTAGATGCTCCTCTCTGACCCAGAAGCTAAAAGGGGCCCTTTAGGATAAGTTTGACCCTAGGGTGTGGACAGGGTGGCCCCTAGACCAGCAAGTGACAGAGAATGAAACATTGTCAAGGCCCCAGGTCTCCAAGCCAGAAACGTCATCTTCAGACCAGAAGACAAAGGTTTGCTTCCATGAGTCCTGCAGCCTCTATTCATTTTGAAGAGGAGCCTGCCACCTTCTCCTGGGGTAGTTGCGACACCCTTGGGGGCTTGGGGATGTCCACTTCATTGACTCACTTGCACCTCACAGTGACCCAGGCCCTTTCCATATTTATTTATAATATTAAAAAATAGAATAGGAATTATTTATATAATTAATTTCCCCATTTTACAGATGAGGAAAGCAAGGCTCAGAAAAGTTCAGTTGTGGTGCACAGTGACAAAGCAAGGATGAACACCCAGGGCTGCTGAGTCCCTTATTCAACATGTCTAAAATCATGGGGAGGGGGAGGAAGCGGATTTTAAATTTGATTGTCATTTTCATATACATGTTTTGCATATATATGCAAGGCTCTGGGAGGAGTTAAGAGAAGCTAGGGAGACTCTGCCTCCAAAGAGGAGACTGGAGACCAGAAGGGTATCTCTATACTGCCTCCTCCTTTTTGGAAAAATAAAAGTATGTGCAGTTGACTCTTGAACAACATAGCTTTGAACTGCACAGGTCCATTTATATGAGGATTTTTTTTCAACAAATACAGTACTGTACTGTAAATGTATTTTTTCTTCCTTATGATTTCATTAGTAACATTTTCTTTTCTCTAACTTAATTGTAAGACTACAGTATGGAATACATATAACATACAAAATACGTGTTAATAGATTACACTATCAGTAAGGCTGTGGTCAACAGTAAGCCATTAGTAGTTCACTTTTCGGGGAGTCGGACGTTCTACACGCTATTCTGGCCAGTGTGGCTCAATTCATTAGAGGGTCGTCCCGCAGCCGAAGGGTTGTGGGTTTGACTCCTGGTTGGGGCACATACATACCTCTGGTCCAGGCGCATTCAGGAGGCCACCAATCGATGCTTCTCCCTCGCATCAATGTTTCTTTCTCTCCCTTCTTCTCTCCTATCCTCTCTCTCTGAAAGCAATGAAAAAAAATGACTTTAGGTGAGAATTAAAAGAAAAAGTTATACGTGGAATTTGGATGGCAGGGGTGGGGGGTTTTTGGCATCCCTAACCAGGGCGTTGTTCCAGAGTCAACTGTATTACCTGTCTAACAACCAAGTAAAAGTTGATCTGATTCTCTTCTTCCTGCAGCCTGTCTTCAGCAATTTTCTCCCAGTGCCGGGAACGCAGGAAGATGAGAGGAGCCAATGGAGTCTGACCGTCTCAGGTGAAGCCCCAGTTGCACCGGCAGCCCATTCAGGTCAACTTGGAAGAGCTTGTGACCTCATTCAGGCGCCTCCTGTCTCAATTGCGTGCTGTCTTTGAAGCTGAATTGATTTCACTGCTCTGGATTTACTCTTTGGTCTCGCTGGCATCAGTGGCTCCTGAATTTCACTGTTTCTGGAGAAGGTGGAGCACAGAGATGTGAGGGTTATGATGAACGGCTGGTGAGGAGGGCAGGAGCATCTTGCGTAACGACATCCCATTCATCAAGCGTCTTTGACCTGAACTCACTTTCCCTCTTGAAGGTACAGTGTCTTTGCTCTGTGAGGTGATGAGGGGCTCATTTCCCTACTACCCACTTTATGGGCTTCCCTGTGAGCGTCGGTTGAGAAAACAGATGTCCAGCGCTGCATCGACAGACAGAATCATGCCTGCTCCAGGCTAAGATCAGAATGACAGCTCCTTGTGTTTTTTAAAAAAACATTTTCCCTCCAAGTATGTGTGGGCATGTGTGCATGCAGTAGGAGGGAATGAACCTGGGTTGTGGACTCAGACAGGCCTGGGCTTGACTTCCTGCATCTCTGGCTGTGTGACCTGGGGAAAGTTGCTTCATCCTTCTTAGTCTGTGTTCTCATCTGTGAGGTGGGAATAGACAATCTAAAGGCCAATAGGATAATATGGTCAGATAAGGTGATGCCTTGAGATGCCTGCTACCAGCGATGTACTCCTCAGACCCTAAGACCTCTGTTCTTTCCCCTTTCCTTACCTTGTGGGGCACATTCAAAACCTCAAATATACCTTTTCCAATTATAGTAGTGGCAGTTATTCACTGCAGAAAGTTTGGAAGAATCAGAAAAGCCTATAAAAGAAAATTTAAACTACTGGTCATGTGACTCAAGAATCAGCACTGCTAATGTTTTAGTGACCATCCTGCCCAGCCTTTTTGATATGTATTTGTATTACTTAAAAAACAATCAGAATAATGTGCGTAACTTTGTGACCAGTTTCCCCTCATCCCCCATCATTAGGTTAGCATTTTCCTGTTTGGTTAGCCTTGGAGAACCTGACACAATGCCTTTAGTGTTTGGGTTATTTCCAGTTTCCACTATTGTAAATAGCTCTGCAGTGAACATCCATATTTATACAGCTTTGTGTGTGTCTGATGATTTCCTTGGGATCAACTGCTAGAAGTGGAAATACCATATCAGATGATATACAGATTGCCAGTAAGGCATCTAAAAATTCGGAAACCATGGTCAAAGTAGTTTCAGAAATGTATTCTTTCATTCAACGCACATTTGTTGAAGATTTATTAGATGCCAAACGCTGGGCCAGGCATGGGTGATACAGCTGTGATCATCACAGACCCACAGCTGTCTCAGGGGAGGAGTGGGGAAGAGAGGCAAATGACTTGCCAATGTGCACCAGGGTGGGAAGGGCTGGGATGGGCAAGGGCAGGCAGGGAGGGCAGGTTGTCGAGGCCTGAGAGTGTCCTGTGTTGTGACTGATTCTTCCTGGTTGTTTTCCTGTGGATTATAAACTCTTCCAGCCCTGGCTGGTGTAGCTCAGTGGATTGAATGCAGGCTGCAAACCAAAGTGTCACCGGTTCGATTCCCAGTCAGGGCACATGCCTGGGTTGTGGGCCAGGTCTGTAGTATGGGGCACACGAGAGGCAACCACACACTGATAATTCTCTCTTTCTCATTTTCATTCTCCTTCTCTAATCTAGAAAAGAAAAGAAAAGAAAAAAAAGAAACGAAAAGAAGCTCTTCCAGGGCAGAGCTAGCCCCAAACTTCCTGGGAGCTTGGTCTCCACTAGCTGGGACCAACAATGATAGGTAGCAAAATAGACAAGAGCTGGTTCTGGCCTGATCTGTTGGAGTTTTTACTTCTAATCCCCACACCACCTCTTCACAGCTGTGAGACTTTGGAATTTTACTCACCTCTCCAAACCTCTGTTCTCTTGCCTGTGAACTGGGGTGAGCAACAGCTTCTATTCACTGGGTGAGCAAAGAATGAGGTGATGCACCTGGAGGGACTGTCTGGCATGTCAGTACTCAGAAATGTGGTTATGGGGTCCAGTTTTTTTTCCCCCATCTGTTCAGTGTGCGACTGGCCTGGATCAGAAGTTCTCAAACTTGAGAGTGTGCATCAGAATTTCTGACTCAGGAGGTCTGGGATGGGGCCTGAGAGTCTGCATTTCTAACAAGTTATCAAGTGATGTGGATGCTGCTGGTCCAGGGCCACACTTAGAAAGCCAGTGATATCTGATTCATTGTCCTCCCCAATAGGAAAAACTCACTCTTGGGCCCTGAGTTCCCAGATGACAGGGCCTGTGTCCGATCAATCCCCACAGCTCTAGCACAGGCACTTTTACATGCTATTATGGGTTGAATTGTATCCTTCAAAAGTTGTTGAAGTCCTGATCTCCAGTTTGTAAATGTGGTCTCATTTAGAAATAGGGGTTTTGGAGATGTAATCAAGTTGAGGTCACTAGGGTGAGCCCTGATCCAATGTGACTGGTGTTCTTATAAGAAGAAAAGGGCAGCCGTTAGTGTTGGCTCAGTTAGTTGCAGTGTTGTCCCATACACCAAAAAGCTACAGGTTCCATTTCTGTTCAGGGCATATACCTAGGTTGCAGGTTTGATCCTTAGTTGGGGGAGCCTATAGAAGCAACCAATAGTTTCTCTCTCTTTCCCCCTTTTTCTCTCTCTAAAATCAATTTAAAAAACAAAACAAAATAGCCTTGACTGGTGTAGCTCAGTGGGTTGGGCATCACCCCACAAACCAAAAGGTTGTGGCGGTTTGCAATCCCTCTCTGGGGTGCATGCTTAGGTTATGGGATTGGTCCCCGGTTGGGGGCGTGTGAGAGGCAGCCGATCCATTGGTATTTCTCTTAATGGTTCTCTCTCTCTCTCTGTTCCTCCCTTCCCCTCTCTCTAAAAATAGATAAATAAAATCTTTAAAAATTTAAAATGAAAATTAAAAAAAAATAGCCTCAGGTGAGGATTAAAAAAAGAGAGAGAGAAGAGCACATAGAAACACGAGGGGAGAATGCCGGGTGACCATGGAGGCAGCAGTTGAAGTGCTGCACGCAGCTGTAAGCCAGGGATTACCAGCAAACCACCAGAAACTTCAAGGAAGGATTCGTCCCAGAGATGACATCTGCTGTTCCTTCTGCTGAAAATATTCTTCCTTGTCCATACCACATGAAACATTCCTGGCGAGGGGGAGTGAGTGGGGTTCCTCTGTGCACCTCTCAGCTCCCCCCTCTTCCCTCTATCTATAGCAGGGCTGTGTCGTCTAGTTGTCTTGTAAGTACTTGTTTACTGTCCCTCTCCCCTCTCCAGGCTATGACCTCCCCAGTAACAAGGCCTGGGTCTTTGAAACAGGTCCTCAAAGTGGGCTTGTTGCATGAGATGATGGGTAGGTAACACGGGTAAATAATAATCACCATAATAGTGAAAGTCATTATTTAGACATGATTTTTTTGTGAGTCTGGCTCTATGTACTCAAAATCTCATTTAATACTAATCGAGCCCTGTGACGGAGATACATTTATCCTCATTGCACAGATGAAAACAACGGAGGATTTGAGAGGTAAAGAGCAGATGTCACAACTAGTAAAGCGGTTGAAATCCAAATCGGCCTGATTCCTAAGCCGGAGTCCGCCACAAATACCGCACGTAGACAGTCACCCAACGGATGACTATAGGGTCTGACGGAAGGAGGGAAGGCGCGACCCCTCGCCCAGTCCCAGTCTAGGTCCTGGCTGTGGTGGCTCAGGCTGGGGTGTACCGGCGACGCGTGCGCAGTGTAGCGGCGGCGCCCCCTGCTGGCGGCGCACAGGAGGCTGCGGTGGCGGAGGGCACCTAGTGCGCCTGCGCGCTCGGGGAGGTTGTGGCGGTACTCCGCGGGGGATCGGCTCTCTGTGCTGCCGCGGCCATGGCCCACCCCGGGAAGCTGCTCAAGGAGCAGAAGTATGACCGGCAGCTGAGGTGAGGCGAGGCTCCCCGAGTCGGGCGGGCGGGCCCGCTGGTGAACTCCACTGCGTCCGCGCCGGGCCTAAGCTTGCGAGCAGCGCGGTCCGGCCTCTCTCAGGCCTCCCGCCGGGCGGGGCCATGCGGGGCTCCGGAGCCGGCCCTCGGGACTCCGGCCTGGGGCTGGGGGTGCGCCTCCAGGGCCGACTTCCCTTTCCCGGCCGGGCGCGCTCACCTTCCAAGCTCTGTGCTGTTCGAGGTGCGGGGTCCCGGCGACTTTGGTTGTCTCCAGGTAGGCTGCCGGCCCCGCCTCGTTGTTCTCAGGCTCCTGGTTTTGCAGAACGGGGGAATCGCGACCACCCCGTCCAGGCGGCACGTTAGGTGTGGGTCCGAGCCCGCACTGTCCAATAGAAATGTAATGCCGTCTCCTGAGCCCCGCGTGTCATACATGTCCTAGTAGTCACATTAATACAAAGAAACAGGCAAAATTCTGATAATACAGTTTATTCAACCCAATATATCCAAAATGCTACCATTTCAGTAGGTAACCAATATGAAGTTATTAGAGATATTTTGCTTTTTTTCATATAGCTCTCGAAATCCGGCGTTTTACACTGTGTAGCACATCCCCATTCGGACAAGCCTCATGTCTAGTGCTCAGTAGCCAGAAGTGGCTAATGGCTACCTTAGTGGGCACTGCAGGTCTAGGCCAGCAGGCAGGTCCTTGGTTATTTCCTCTTCCTTGCTTTTTCTCTTTTCCCTCCCCATTCCTTATTAATAGAGCATCTTCCATGCGTTAAGGCAGCGGAAGTAACACAAACGCTTGGTTCCCCTTCTTTCTGAAGCCTTGAAGCCAGAAGTTACAGTATGTCCCTAGGGTCTGGAGCTCCCCCCATTTACACCTGCAACTGAGGACTGTCTTAGGGGCTTTAGGCGCGCAATTCTGAGAGCAGTGTGGAAGGCAGACATTCTCTGCGTTACAGATGGAAACCGAGGGGAAACTGAGTCTTGGAAAAGTCAGATAACTTGCTCAGTCTTGTGTGGTTGGGCCAGAATGTAAACTCAGGCCCTTCTGATCTTTTCAGAGCTGGTACTCAGGCACATCACTCTGGTCCCAAGCTGCTGGGAAAAGAAGCAAGGTGGCAGAGCCCCTGTAACCAACTCATGTTCTGTTGTAAATTCTTGGAGTTCCTTGTGTTTTGAATGCAGATATAACTGTATGTGATAGCTGAGAAGATCTCTTTGGTTACTAAGTAACTGTAACAAAAGAGTTTTTGCTGAATTCGGTCTGTTGAAGAACCAAATCTTACCTTTCATAATAAGAAGTGGTTATTGATTTTGAAATGTCATAGGGAAGCAGTTAGAAGCAAAGCCAGTCAGCAGTCAACAAGGCCCTGCTTTCCTTAGGCCAATAAGAGTAGAGACGATTGATTTCTTGTTCGGGCCTTTTCTTGAAACGTGTTACCTAGAGGTGCACCAGTGATCTCTTAGGCTTGCTCTCAACTACCTAAGCATCCAACTACTGAAAATATGTTAGGTGTATTTTGTGTGCCCTGCTTTCTTAGGAAAACTTGGCATCTTCAGTCCTTCCTGTTTCTTCTTGGTCGGGAGCGTCAAACTCATTTTCACTGGGGGCCACATCAGCCTCGTGGTTGCCTTCAAAGGGCCGAATGTAATTTTAGGACTGTATAAATGTAACTACTCGTTAACTAGGGGTAAGGAGCTTGGCACTGCTGCCGAGTAGAAACAAGGTGTGAGGCCAGATAAAACAAGATGGAGGGCTGGCTTTGCCCTGCGGGCCTTGTGTTTGCCACCTGTGTTCTAGGTTTTAGCTCCATTCATCTGATAACCGTTCAGTGCCCACTTACCATGGACAGGGCATTGTGCTAGTCATTGGGACTACTGTGGTGGATATAGGTAGTGATCTGGGTCCTTATGAAGCTTAGAGTGGAATGGAAAGGTGGATGTTGAGCAAATAAAAAACTAATGAGGCAATTATGGTTGTGACACGTGCTGGAGGAAATACTGGCTATACGATAAGGGAATCTGCTTTAGATCAGGTGATCAGGTGACAGAGAAGGCACAATAAGGTCTGTCTGTCCTCCAGGCTATGGAATTTTTCCGATGGTTTGGGCCTTCCCTATACTACTTTTTTTTTTTTTCAAAGATTTTATTTATTCATTTTTAGAGAGAGGGGAAAGGAGAGAGAAAAGGAGAGAAACATTGAAGTGTGAGAGAAACATTGATCTGCTGCCTCTTGCATGCTCCTGGTGAGGGGACCTGGCCCACAACCCAGGCATGTTCCCTGACTGGGAATCAAACCAGTGACCCTTTGGTTCACTGGCTAGTGCTCACTCACTGAGCCACACCAGCCAGGACTATCCCATATATTTCTAATCCTTATTGTATCTTTGTGTTTGTCGATGCATTTATTAATCATGCTAGTAGAATGTTCACTAGGTATTATATTTTAAAGCACTCCTATAGAAGTCACTATGAGGCTTTTCAAGTGATAGTAATTCAGTTTTCTTGGTAAAGTTATTCTCTTACAGAAATCACAGTGGTAAGTCCTATGTCAAGATCTTAAATATACTGGATCCATGTAACTTAAGGAGAAATGAAACAGAGAACAGAATCGGTTTTAAACCTAAGGCACTTGTTTAATGTTAATGAGCATTTCTAAAGACTTTCCGATGTGTAAGTTATCTGGCTTGAGGAGAGTAATGGACAGGAAGCTGGAAGGCCGGGTTTCTAGTTCTGATTTGACCCCTCATCCTAACCATGCAAGGCATCAGCCTTAGTCTTAGTCTTATGTTACACAGCTATATAATCCCCATAACACCTCCTGCTGTTCCTGTCTCACATATTTACCACAGTTATCACATCAGCTATTCTGTGCAGGAACACTTTAAAGACCAAAGATCTCCATTCAAATAAGAAAGTTGTGTTTTTGTGAATTTTTTAAAGACATTGACTATATATCGTGTTTTGTAGGTTGTGGGGTGATCATGGGCAAGAGGCTTTAGAATCTGCTCATGTTTGCCTAATAAATGCAACAGCCACCGGAACTGAAATTCTTAAAAACTTGATACTACCAGGTAATGTAGTTTCGTGGTTGTAAATTTACTTCTTTAAGGTTTTGAACTAGAAACATGTATTCTTGACTGATTTTGTTTTATCTTCCAGGTATTGGTTCATTTACAATTATTGATGGAAATCAGGTCAGCGGAGAAGATGCTGGAAATAAGTATGTTCTGTTCTTTTCAGATATGTGCATGTTAGGGAAGGCAGTGTGCTGTCACTGGAGAGTGAGGCCTAAATCCCAGCTTCCCCTCCTCAGCCAGGTTGATTTGACTCCCAGGTGGACAATAATCCCTATGTTTAGGATTATGGCGAGGATGAAGGGAGTTAATGTAGGTCAGGTGCTAGCACAGTGTCTGGCAAATACGTCATTATAAAATATATCCATCATTACTATCTTTATTATTGTTATTAATGCAAAAGAGTAGTCATTATTCCTTTATTTGTGAAATCTGAACACTTCCTAAGTTCTTGTATTGATTCCTAGATGTTAGTATATAATTAACAATAATTGTATTATTGGATTATAATAATATCTATCTTTTATTTGTGGTGTCTTCTAAGCTCAGTCCAGGTACATCTCTCTTTCACTACACTCTCTCCATGAAAGTGCTGCTTTAAAGATGGCCTGCTACATCATTCTTTAAAGATGATCATGTTTAGAAGTGCACAGCTCTTCAGGCTGGCCTTTTCAGGAACTTGGAGTCTGGGATCTCTCATTATATTGATATTTGTCAGCATACAGCAGCAGTGAATAAATACAAGGAAAATCAGAATTTGGTTCATATCGAGCCTTGGCATCCTTTCCTTGGGTAACAGTGTATCCATCCACAACACAGCCCTTTTACTGGTGTCTGTAAAGAGAAAGTCCTCTTACCTTTGCTTACTTGGTTAGCTAGAGCAGGGTGTGATAAGAACAAGGTTTCTTTTTCTTATGCAACCACTGAGCTTGTGCTACAACATAGCGGCCTGACTGATCAGCAGCCTCAGATCTGAGCCCTGGGATATGACGAGGGTACGCGTGGGAAGAAGGCTGAATAGATCTGTTATATTCTACTTACCTGCAAAGCAGACAGTTTAATGTAGCATTTTCCAAGTGTGGTCTGTGGAGCATTAATTCTGGCGATTGTTAATAACTGCTAAATGGCCAAAGGGCTTATTCATGGTCAAATGGAATTAAACATTTCTTTAATATAAGACTTTAATATCATGTGTTTTATGTATGTTATGAATTTCCTAGAGGGAAGTATAACACATGATGTTTATTAAACTCTAAAGCCAGGGAACCCTTTTTCTCAGCATGTCTTGTGAAATTCATATTTTGTGGTACATACTTAAGGGAAACACTGATTTATTAGCTTGTCTGTGATTATAAGTTTTTTTAAAATTTTTATTTATTTTTTAAAATGGTGTTTTTCATTTTATATCCTTTTCTTTTTTTAAAGTTAATGTGGGTTTTTTTTAGATTTTATTTATTTTATTTTTAGAGAGGGAAGGGAGGGATAAAGAGAGAGAAACATCAATGTGTGGTTGCTGGGGAACATGGCCTGCAACCCAGGCATGTGCCCTGACTGGGAATCGTACCTGCGATGATTTGGTTTGTAGACCGCACTCAATCCACTGAGCTACGCCAGCCAGGGCTGATTATAAGTTTTAATCCAGTTTTCTTCCTCCAGGAAGGCTGTTACAATCTGTAATGGAAATACAGTTTGTTTTATAGTATGAATGAAGTATACCTGGTATTACAAATAACCTTTCCTTTGTATAGTCAAAGAAGCCCTTAACATTTTTTTAATTTTATCTATTTTAGCTTTTTCCTTCAAAGAAGCAGTATTGGCAAGGTAAACGATCAGTTTGTTATAGGATATGGTTGGATTTAAGTATCTAGTGATGCTACTATATTTTGATTTCTTGAAAAGTTTTGACTTTAAAAGAATTTATTATTTCTCCAAGAAAAAAGTTAAATTAGCTCATTTTCCCCCGATCTTGTAGATTATTATATGTTTGGTAGTTTAAGAACATAGAAGAAGTAATATATATTTTTTACACTGTATCCTGTATTAAAGCTAAATCTTGAGTGATGTTAATGTTCACAGGAAAGAGTATTTTGGTTAACAAGATTTTTTATTAAGAGCCAGGATATCTTTTATTTTTGTATTTCATATTAAAAAAATTGTACAAAGCCATATACAAATAAATCAACTTAGTACAGTATTCTGAGTGGAAATTACTGTTTCTTTAATGATTGATCTCTTGTACAGTATTGTACTTTGATCCAGAATATCCCTGCATGGTGCCCAGGGTTTTCTGGTCATTTGCTTAATCAGAAAAGTAAGGTGCAATTAATGTGTTCATTTAAGAACTCTGAGTAATGATGGTTTAGCTCTTATCTAAGTAATATTCTGGTTGGGCCTCGGTTTAAGCACTATGAAAAGCAGAGTTGTCATATCTACGCATGAAATTTGGGTAATTTTATATAGTGTGTTTGCTTGATCTGTTAATTGAAGGGTTACATTTTAAACACATCTTTTCTAATTCAAGTCAAATGCTTTGTTTTCAAAAAGAACCGAGCTCAAGCTGCCATGGAATTGTTACAAGAATTAAATAACGATGTCTCTGGGAGTTTTGTGGAAGAGGTATATATGTATATACATTGTTATTTCTGTGCAGAAATTTTATTTTTCAATAGTTCAAAGTCCTAGGAAGTTAAAATTTTGAATCTTTGTTTATACTATATTTAATTGAGAGTTGAATTACTTTAACATTGTCTGGCATGTTGCCTCATTTGTTCTAAATAGCCTGTTTTTTGCCATGTTTAATGTGACTGTGAACATGTTGGATTTTTTTCCTCCTGTCCTTTTTAGAGTCCAGAAAACCTTCTAGACAATGATCCTTCATTTTTCTGTAGGTTTACCATTGTGGTTGCAACTCAGCTTCCTGAAAGGTAAATTTTTATGTTAATTTGTTTTTAATTGAATCTCTTATTAAATTTGCATAGTTTTGTTTTCTCTGCAGTCTGTGGTTTTTAAAATTCCTGAACTCTATAGAAACCTTTAATTGGGAGCACTTGTGAATTTCTAGCATTGGAAAGATAGGAAAGAGAAAAATATTGGATGTGAAACTTTAAAATACATAGACTTAGAGCAGTTAAATTGAACATTGGTTATTTTTGGTGACAACCCCCCCACCCAAAAACTAGATACAGAGGTGTCCAGCCTGCAGCCCACAGGCCGCATGCAGCCCTGGATGGCTGTGAATGTGGCCCAACACAAAGTCGTATATTTACTTAAAACATGAGATTTTGTGATAATATGTTGCAATGTATTTAATGTGTGGCCCAAGACACCTTCTTTCAGTGTGGCCCAGAGGTGTCAAAAGGTTGGATACCCTGATAGAATTAATTATAGTGAATACTTGGGGGTGTATGTAAGGATACATACATTTTATAAATATTTTCCTCTTTTTATGGAAATGTTTGGGAAGTATCTTTCAGTAACATTCTCCCTAATTCAAAAGTCGAGGCTTTCGTATCCCTGTAGTCCAAAAGATATGCTTTCTTTGAAACTGCAGCCTTGTGGAATTGCTTGCTTTTCAATGTATACTTGATCAGCTTATAATGCAATAGATATATCTTTGCATTTATAATTTAGTAAGAAAGTTGCTTTGTTTTAAGGAGTTTTCATGTTTGGCATATATCCACTTGTTTATGTTTCTCTTTATTGTGCCTTCCTTTACAGTACATTACTACGTTTAGCAGACGTCCTCTGGAATTCCCAAATCCCTCTCTTGATTTGTAGGACATATGGACTAATTGGTTATATGAGGATCATTATAGAAGAACATCCAGGTAAAACTGTTGTACACAGGAAGCTTGCTTCTGGTTGCTTTAGCTATGATTTTAGAAACTTGACAATTTAGAAAGTCAATTTTCAATTTCAAAATAAATTTGTAGTAGCACAACTGGGTTTTAGGTTCAAAGTGTTAATTAGAATCAGTATGCTTTAATATTTCTTTTACTTAGCATTGTAGGAGGATACAGAGCAGGAGATACAATAGGCACAGCTTCTTCAACTTATTAGGAGGCACAGCTGCTATGCAAGTACCTAGTTTTTTTTGCCTCTTAACCCACATTAGCATGTGTGGCTGCTTACAGGCAAGAGCCAAGGTATGTGGGTCACACTGATACCTAGGGGTCACACCACCTTTTCCCCACCAATCTTTTATTCCATTCTTATATAGGTCTTAGACTCCTCCAGTTTGGGTACACTTCCACAAAACAAGCAAGGCATTTACCTAGCTACTGTTACAAGGAAAAAGTTACCAGAGACCAAAGTCATTCATAGGCAGGCTTGCAACAATTCAAGGCTGATGTTAGTTCTTTACTTAGAAAATTTTAATCTTAAATCATTATAACATTTTCATTGATTACTTATACATTCCTCTGAGCCAGACAGTCTGCTAGTGCAATGATAGCCATTGGCATTGGAAGCAACACTGGGTAGTAGTGTCTGCTTAGGCAGTTAGAGAGTGGCTTGTGAGGATAAGCTTTTGGCAGGGGGTGCTGGGCCATTTAAGAGTTGTAAGTGGGAGAGTGAACAGGGTAAAAATTAAAAGTGGGTCACTGAAACAGAGTAGAGAATAAATGGATTCGAAAGGGCCAAGACTGGAGGCAAGGCTTGCTATTAGGAGATTTCCAGGGGTTTAGGTGAGTGAGCGAGCATGCGCACAGTGAGCGAGCCCCTGACTGCGGGCACATGTTATAAAGATAGGAAAGAGGAGGTAGATGGTAATAAAGGTTAGATTTACTGGCTTTGTGCCTGTCTTTATGCGGATTACTTCATTTAATTTTTTCTAAAATCCTTATAAGGTACATACTATTTTATCTGCTTTTTACAAATGAGGATGCTGAAGCACCGAGAGAGAGAAGTTACTTGTCTAAGGTCATATAGCCAGCAAGGAACAGAACTGAGCCTAGCTTTAAAGACATGCTTTTCTGGACTCCCCTATGTGGAGAGCTGTATATGAAGTGGTATCAGGATATGGGGAAGTCAAGGATGACCATCAGGTTTCTGGGGCAGAGGTTTAGGTAGATGGTGATGCTGTCCGTTGCAGATGACAGGAGGAGCCAGGGTAGGATATTAGGTAGTATCTGAACGCACATTTTCATCAATTGTGATCTGTTCCAATGATAGTAACAAAACTCTACTCTAAAAGAATCTTGGTTTTACTTTTATTAAAACTGTAGTCCATTAGAAAATTGTACTGCAACAACAATTAAAATAAAAATAAATAAATAAATAAATAAATAAATAAATAAATAAATAAATAAAACTATAGTCCACGTAGGATTTGTGCTTTTAGTAAAATGTACATGTAAATATAAATTTATCTCAATAATAGACAAAACAATTAAAATAAACTATAGACCCTATGTTTATTTAAACATTGTAGATTTCCTAAATTCTTATACTGTAGTGTATTTCCAGCAGAATTACTAAAGAAGTAAATTGATCTTTCGGGATTTTTTATTTTACAGTAATAGAATCTCATCCAGATAATGCATTAGAGGATCTGCGACTGGATAAACCCTTTCCTGAACTGAGAGAACATTTTCAGTCTTATGATTTGGATCATATGGACAAAAAGGTTGGTAGTATATGTGACCTTCCATTTATAGATGGACTTAAAACATTTTTCTTTAACATAAGGTTTTTGAATTACACCCATGTGAGAAAAGACTATAAACTTCCATAGTCCTGTCATCTAGGTTACATAGTAACAACACTGTACCTAATTTGTTTTAACTAAATCTTTTTTCTCCAAAATTTAAAAAACTTTTTTATTGAAGAAAAGTACATTAACCAAACATATCTGTGTAGTCAACATCCAGGTCAGGAAATTGGACATGAACATATTCCTCTTTGTGGCCTGTTCCCAAACAAACAGATGTGCTTTTTAAAATAGTTTGAATTTGAGTGGTTGTTTATTGAAATTGATTCCTCTCAACACTTACTTTTAGTGTTTGAGATTTATCAGGGCAACTGCATATTTTGGTATGGAAATAATGATATTTATAACATTGTATAATTTAAGGAATATGTATTTTTTCCTACCTATGTATTAATTTAAATGCAGGTACTTGGTTCATCAGAAAACACAGGGAAGATCTTTTATACTCTAGGATTGGTATCTGAAATCAAGAGATTTGAGCTTTATTTTTGAGTGGCAGGTTTCTGAGTCTGTTTTCTTGATGTAAAATGGGGACAATCATAGTACACACCTGCCATATTAAGATCAAATGGGACACTAAAAGAATTTTGTAAAGCAACTTCTATTAATCCAGTTCATTTTCCTCTATTCATTTAATCATATGTACTGGGGGATGATCATAGATATTGTTGAATTTGTTGAAAATGATACAGGTAGTGAGGAATAAATATTAACTAATTAATGTTAACTAATACTAATATTTTCTTCTCTCATTTTTAGGACCATAGCCACACTCCATGGATTGTGATCGTAGCTAAATATTTAGCACAGTGGTATAGTGAAGTATGTCCTTTTTAAAAAAAGAAATTCCATAAGTGACTATAGTTTCAATTTATTATAAAGGATTTCATTGAAGGGGGTAGGAGATTGATATTTTTCCTTGCATAGTTTAGGGTAGGTGGGTGCTTTTCCATTTAAATTCAGCAGATCCTCTTTTGATACTGATATTTTTATTAACCAAATGAAATTTGAGTAAATGTCATTCTGAAACTGGCAGTGGGGAATGAGTGCAGAGAAATGGCCCATAGTTTCTGTTTTGTATCAAATCAGCCTCTGGTTTTACTTGTGTGAATATTTATTGATGAAGTCTCATGTGGATGGGAGAATGGGGGAAACTGTGGACTCTCAATTACCATATTTTGAGTTCTTATAACTAGGTTTTTAAATTTTTTAACCACTTTAGACAAATGGACGAATACCTAAAACATATAAAGAAAAAGAAGAGTTCAGAGATTTGATTAGACAAGGTAATTTTATGGGGTATGACTAAATACTATATAAAGTTTGAAAAGCAAATTGCTTTAAGCTAATGTATATTGGATTTCTGTCAACATCTGTGTCAAACGATGCCATCATTAGCTGATATTTTATTTTGCCTTGGGAGATTAAGGAACCATTCCTTATACAGTTTTAGGAATGACTAGTGTAAGCCATATTTCTTCTTAAGTTTCAATATATCTGATCCTCCCTTCAAAATCTAACATTATTCCCATAATGTTGTGAGGAGAGAAAGAGAGAGAAGAAAGGGGATGTGGTTTGCTAACCAATTTCTATTTTAATAGGCATTCTAAAGAATGAAAATGGGGCTCCAGAAGATGAAGAGAATTTTGAAGAAGCCATTAAAAATGTGAACACAGCTCTAAATACAACTCAGGTATTAAAAGAGTTGCTCGCCCTGGCTGGGTTGCTCAGTTGGTTAGAGCGTCATCCCAATATGTCAGGGTTACAGGCTCGATCCCCAGTGAAGGTATATTAAAAAATCAACCAATCAATGCGTAGAAACATAGAACGGCAAATTAATGTTTCTCTGTCTCTCAAATCAATAAATTACAAATAAGTAAATAAATACATAAAAGAGTTGCTGAAGGATTCATTTAAGGAAGGTTTTCTGAGTTCCTTATTGTAAAACAGTTGATTTTAGATTTAAGTTAATATTTCCTAAATTGTATAGTTGGTTAGAAAATAATATCTATAATACAGATTGACTCTTGTTTTAATAATATTCTGTATTTTCTTTAAAAAATGGACGTCAGTGCTTCAGTATATAATAGTGATACTGTGACCAGTGTGGCGCAGTGGTTGGATGGTGTCCCACAAAAAGCAAAAGGTCACTGGTTTGATTCCTGGTCAGGGCACTTGCCTGGGTTGCGAGGTCAGTCCTGGGTCGGGGAACATACAATAGGCAAACAATCGATGTTTCTCCCTTACCTCAATGTTTTTCACCCTCTCTCCTTCCCTCCCCCAGTCTCTAAAATAAGTAAATAAGTAAATAAATAAATAAAGTTTAAAAAAAGTTAATTAAAATTAACTGCTAAAGTGGTGGTCTCTTTGAACAGTTACTAATTAGGGTACAAGGGTTTCAAATTTTTAACAAGATGGAAAAACATGAAATACTACAACTCAAGCTTGACATTAATGTCTGTAATCTTTTTTATATTTTCAAATGTAAATATATAAAAAGATTTACTTTGGCCTCTTTTTTATCCCATTTATGATGGAAAAGAACAGGTTAGTTTTTAATACCAATAGCAGTGGACAGGGTGGAACTTTCTTCTATTTTTTTCCTAATCACATTCCATCTGGTACTGATTCTAAATAAAAGCATAAGCAAATCAGCAGTTTGTATTTGATTACAATTTGAGAATTCAAAGAACTCGTTCAGAGAAATAGCAGTGCAAATAAAGGTGGGCAAATTCTTAGTGTAAGTAAATGTTTCATGTTGCTTTGGCAGATCCCAAGCAGCATTGAAGATATATTTAATGATGATCGCTGCATAAATATCACCAAACAGGTAACAGCAAGTAAAAATAGTGCCCCCTTAAGCTTTGGGTCAAATTCAAATGCCACTTATAATAATAATAGTTTCTTTTAACTCTTTTAGACTCCATCATTTTGGATTTTAGCTCGTGCCTTAAAGGAATTTGTGGCCAAAGAGGGTCAAGGAAATTTACCTGTCCGAGGCACAATTCCTGACATGATTGCAGATTCTGCCAAATATATAAAACTTCAAAATGTGTAAGTCACTGTTTTTAAACCATGTAACAGAAAAATTAGTTTGTTTATATTAGAGATGAACATATTTTACTAGTCTATCAGAAATCAAATGAAAGCCTGTTATAATGTAACTGCTTTAAAAATAAGCTAGAGACTTTCAGTCAAGATGGAGGTATAGGTAGACACACTTTGCCTCCTTGCACAACCATAAGAAGCATCACAACTAACCTTAAAAAACATCCAGAGCTGCCAGAAAACCAAACCATGTGGAAGTCCAACAACCAAGGATTTAAAGAAGCCACATTCATCCAGATGGGTAGGAGGGCAGGGATGGGGAGCCTGGGCGGAGAGGATGTGGTGTGGTGGTAAGGTGGCGGCGGCCAGCAGAATGTGCATTCCCACATTCGTGTGTGGTGGATAAAAATCAGGAGGGATATCTGAGAAGCAAGTGATCCCAGCCCCAGGCCAGACCACAGCCCAGGGATCCAAGCGCTAGGAAAATAAAGCCTTATAACTTCTGGCTATAAAAACTAGTCAGGGTTGGGGTGGCAGAAAAAACTGCTGGTCTCTCACGTCCTGAGTCTGTTTAAAGGGCCTGCACGGTTCTAGAATGTATGCAGACACCCACTATGGGAAAGGCCACTAAGGCAACAACTAGAGGGGTGCCAATTACATACAGGAATTGGGTGAAGTGACTAGAAACAGGGTGAGTGCCAAGCAAGCCTCCAGCAGCCAGGCAGCATCATTGTTCCCATTTTGACCCCTTCCTCACATAAGAGCCACAAAGTGGTGAAGTGGGTTAACCCACCATGGCAATTACCGAAGACCCTGCGCCATGCAACATAACTGGTATGCCAAGACAGGAGTCAAAGCAGCTCTACCAATACACAGAAACAAACATGGAGGCTGGCAAATTGAGGAGACAAAGAAATATGGCTCAAATGAAAGAACAGAACAAAATCTCAGAAAAAGAACTAAATGAAATGGAAATAGCCAACCTATCAGATGCAGAGTTCAAAACACTGGTGATAAGGATGCTTAGAGAACTCACTGAGTACAGCAAAAGCATAAGGGAAGAAGTGAATGCTACACTAAGTGAAATAAAGAAAGATCCACAGGAAACCAACAGTGAAGGGAGGAAGCCGGGGTTCAAATCAATGATTTGGAACATAAGGAAGAAATAAATAGTCAACCAGAACAAAATAAAGAAACAAGACTTCAAAAAAAACAAGGAGAGAATAAGAAGACTTTGGGACATCTCCAAAAGTGCCAACATCTGAATCATAGGGATGCCAGAAGGAAAACAGAAAGAGCAAGAAATTGAAAACTTACTTGAAAAAATAATGAAAGAAAACTTTCCTAATTTGGGGAAGAAAATAAACATACAAATCCAGGAAGGACAGAGAATCCCAAACAAGCTGGACCCGAAGAGGACCAAACCAAGATATATCATAATTAAAATGCCAAAGGTTAAAGAGGGAATCTTAAAAGCAGCAAGAGAAAAGGAGACAGTTACCTACAAAGGAGTTCCCATAAGACTATCAGCTGATTTCTCAAAAGAGACCTTACAGGCAAGAAGGGGCTGGCAAGAAGTATTCCAAGTCATGAAAGGCAAGGACCTACAACCAAAATTGCTCTATCCAGCAAAGCTATCATTTAGAATGGAAGGGCAGATAAAATGCTTCCCAGACAAGGTAAAGCTAAAGGAGTTCATCACCAGGCCCTTATTATGTGAAATGTTAAAGGGGCTTATTTAAGAAAAAGAAGATCAAAACTGTGAACATTAAAATCTCTTTTGACAACAAACTCACAACTATCAACAACCGAATCTAAAAAACAAACTAAGCAAACAACTAGAATAGGAACAGAATCATAGATATGGAGATCATTTGGAGGATTATCAGGTGGGAAGCGAGAGAGGGTGAATGGGGGAAAAGGTACAGGGATTAAGCAGTATAATTAGTAGGTACAAAATAGGGGGAGGTTAAGAATAGTATAGGAAATGGAGAAGCCAAAGAACTTCTATATATGTATGACCCATGGGCATGAACTAAGGGGGGTGGATTGCTGGAGGGAAGGTGGATATTGGCCAGAGGTGGGCAAAGAGGGAAAAATTGGAACAATGGAATAGCATAATCAATAAAATATACTTAAAAATAAGCTAAAGGACTTAGTGGACAGATTTTGTTTTTTAAACCTTTTATTTTTAGCATAGATTCAGGTTCATGGCAAAATTGAGTGGAAAGTACAGAGTTCTACACCCCAATAGGAGACAGATATTTTTCTTGCTTCTTTCATGATAAAACTTAACATTTGAGCACTTAACTCTGTGCTGTGATCTGTTCTATATATTAACTAATTTAATGTTTACAACAACCCCATGAAAGAGATACTATTATTGTCCCAGTTTTATAGATGAGGAAACTGAGGCCTACCAAAGGTAATTTATTCAGGGTCAGACAGCTGGTAAATAGCAGAAACAGGATTTGAACCCCTGAAACCCATCTCCATACTCTTATCCAGGGCTTTGTACTGCTTTGGTGACTATAGGTAGACACTTGCTATCCAGGTATCACTATCCTGAACCCACACAGATTGTCATGGGGATAGTTCTCAGTGGATTACCCTTGCATAGCGTGGGCATGGTGCTGATGAATCCAGGGCCACTGGCTTGGTTTCCTCAAGGGCCAAATAATGTCACACAGAGATCTCTCTTCCCTAAACAGATTGCACTCTTTATCTCAGTCATTGTTTAACAAATCTTTGTTGTCCTAGACTAAAAGTTCAAGTGCTTAAAACTTGGGAAAAGTCATTTGAGGATAGAAAGAAGTATGACCACACATTGGAGGTAGTTAGCTTAACATTGATCATCTTCAGAGATGAAAATATAAATAGACTTAAAAGTTTTACATGAATTTGTAGATGGACAGTTTTCAAGTACTTAACTTTTCTTGGGCTTGACTTCAAGGAGAAAAGTCATGTCCTTCAGTAATATGTTTTGTTAGGTCCTCTTATCAGAGAAGCATGGATCATGTATCATGGGGGACAGTTTTTAAGTTGGGTGCTGTTAATTACACAGGAACCCCAGGTGTTAATGGATTTCGAGAGTCCTTCACCAGCACTGGGAAGATCTCCAGTACTAAAAGGTGCTGCTGGTAGTATTTCCATGGCATTTCCCCATTTCATATGTTCTAGACCAGTATTTTTTCATGAAAAGGAAAACAGTTTTTTGTTTTTTTCCCTGCTGATATTCAAAACTTGCTGATTTTAAAATGCTATTAGCATTTTGGTTTTCGTGTATTTTTTTCCAGTTACCGTGATAAAGCAAAGGAA
The DNA here is from genome assembly GCA_004024845.1 of Tonatia bakeri. Lineage (NCBI taxonomy): Eukaryota > Metazoa > Chordata > Mammalia > Chiroptera > Phyllostomidae > Tonatia > Tonatia bakeri. The sequence goes on from PVIA01009212.1 coordinate 56,145, forward strand.
GACGCTGCCGCTGTGGGTAACCATGCTGCCAAACTGCTGCAGTCCATAGGCCAGGTAAGCTGCCAGGCACACTTGTCTTCGATGGACAGCACCGCTCCGTCGAAGTCCTGATCACAGGACTCCAGCCGGACAGGATTTAGAGATGGAGGCCCTGGCTCTGTGGTTCTTTAGGGATCTCTCACTTGTCTGCCTAATGAGAACGACTGTTCTAAGGAGACAAGGTGTTTTTCCAGTGCTTTCCCAGCACTTGGAGAAAGCCTCCCATCTCACAGAGACTGGCTTTGTGCTGTACCCCCTGATAATCTTCTCTTTCATACTGGAGCAAAATCTGTGTTTATCTCTTTACAGGCACCAGAGTCCATTTCAGAGAAAGAATTAAAATTACTCTGTAAGTCCCTTTGAATTAATTTCCTTGTTTGTTTTGCTTAATAAAAATGCCACAGGGAAGGAATTTTAAATGGTTGAAATTTAAAATTTTCCATGGTTTCATGGTAAAGATATGTATAATTACTGGGTAAGGTTTTTTATTCTTTTTTTAAAAAGATTTTGTTTATTTATTTTTAGAAAGAGAGGAAGGGAGGGAGAGTGGGAGAGAAACATCAATATGTAGTTGCCTCTCACGTGCCCCTGCAGTAGGGACGTGGCCCATAAACCAGGCATGTGCCCCAACTGGGAATCAAACCGGTGACCCTTTGGTTTGCAGGCTGGTGCTCAATCCACTGAGCCACACCAGCCAGGGTGTTTTTTATTCTTATAATGTGATAAATGGATAGTATTTTAAGACCAGGTCAGAGGTAGAACATATATTCTTATATCTATGGCAATGCTAAAAAGACATGAAGGCCAATTAATTAAAAATTGTCATTAATACAGAATTATTTTCAGCATATTAATTTTAAGTAATTTGGGAAAGTTGTATCACAAGACTTTGGGTGTGAAGCCTTAAGTCACATGTAAGTTGACGGTATTGGTTTAACTTCTCATTTTGATCTGTGTTAATTGACTGTAATGGAATTAAGAATTTTACTGTCTAGTTTCAGAGTGGCTAGGCTCCTGGCATCTTTTTGATAACTCCTCAGTAGACCTGAGACATTTTTTACCTTTAAGACTTAGTTTAACAATAATAAAATCTTTTTTACATGCTGTCTGAAGATTTTCCCTGTAGCTACTGCCCGTAGTTTCTGCAAAAGTCTATACTTTACATGCTCCTCAGCCTTAAAATATATTTAACCACGTTCTCTATTACATGACTCTCCTATAGTGTTTGTTTAGGCTTATTTTTATTTTTTAAAAGATTTTATATATTTTTAGAGAGAGGGGAAGGGATGGAGAGAAACATCAATGGGTTGCTTCTTGTACGTGTCCCATCTGGGGACCAAAGCTGCAACCTAGGCATATGCCCTGACCGGGAATCAAACCGGTGACCTTTCGCTTTGCAGAATGATGCTCAACCAGCTGAGCCACACTGGTTGGGGCTTAGGCTTAGTTTTAATGTCTTCTTCCATTATTGATCTTGAACCTTGTTTCTGATGTAGTGTTTGTTCTACTAATGATACCAGGTTAAAAGCTGGATATTGGGTATTTGAGGGTTTATTCTATTCTTTCTACTTAAGGGTACGTTTGAAAATTTCCATAATACAAATTTAGTTTGTTTTAAAAAAAACTCTTACAGCCCTGATCTTGTAGCTCAGTTGGTTAGTGTCATCTCAAAACGCCAAGGTTCCAGGTTCGATCCCCAGTCAGGGCATATCCAAGAAGCAACCAATGAATGCATAAATAAATGAAACAACAAATTGATGTTTCTCTCTCTCCCTTCCCCTCTCTCTTTAAAATCAATTTTAAAAAAAGCCTTACATACACCAAAAGCACTATATATAACACCTTCTTTTAGGACTGCTTATCCATAATAATGATAAAAATTACTGTTCATTGAGCCCTATCAGGCATTGTGCTAGGTACTTTTGATTGACAGAATAACTTTAAAAGGTAAACAATATTATCCCCATTCTGAGGCTTAGAGAGATGCCATCACCTACTTATTCAGTGCTAAACTGGTTGTAGTGCTAAGGACGTGAATTTAAGATGACTTAAGTTCTAGTGCCTTCTGTGCTAACCATTAGAGCCAAGTAGAAGACCTTTCTTCACATTTCCATGTCTGTGAAGAGTATACACACAATTTCTTGTTCTTTTTTACTTTTTTTAACATCTGGGTTTTATTTTTATTTTTAGGTTTTATTTATTTATTTTTACAGAGAGGAGAAGGGAGGGAGAAAGGGAGAGAAACATCATTGTGTGGTTTCCTCTCACGTGGCCTCCACTGGGGACCTGGTCTAAAACCGAGGCATGTACCTTGACTGGGAATCGAACCGGTGACCCTTTGATTGGCAGCCCATACTCAATCCACTGAGCTGCCTCAGCCAGGGCCCAATTTCTTGTTCTTAAAGTGATCTGTGATTTGGAATATTCATATGTCTCAACCAGTTACCTCGATAATGTCCTTCCTGTGTTCAGGCAGCAATTCTGCATTTCTTCGAGTGGTAAGGTGTCGATCTTTAGCTGAAGAATATGGCTTGAATACAGTTAACAGGGATGAAATTAGTAAGTATAATAATCTTTTGATGCTAGTTATTAATTTTAATTTTAAAGATATTAATATTTTTTGTTTAATAGTATCAGCATATGGTGATAATATAAAAGGATAATGAATATATTTATACTCTAAATTCTATAAACCTACCAAGTAGTCATTATTTCAAAATATAAAACTTAATAAATACATAAAATCATTTAGGTAGGTTACTGAGTTGTGTGATACGTAGAACAGCTAAAGTCATGACACTACTTGAGTAGAGATTATGGTGACTGTAGTTAAGAGTCCATAAAATAACTGGGTTTCATCTAAAGTATCTCCCTTTATTTTACTATTATTTATCATTTTATATTTTATTGTCACAAAATATTAAAATTTTGTGATAAAATTGCCCAGTGTCCTCAAATTTGAGTATACAGTAAATTCAGTCCTTCTTTGTTTTTATGTCATGAATTACCCAAATTATATTGAGTTTGTTTCCTTTCAGTTTCCAGAATGGACAATCCAGATAATGAGATGGTATTCTACCTAATGTTACGGGCTGTGGATAGATTTCATAAACAACATGGTAGATATCCAGGTGAGAATAGCAGTCAAATTGTCAAATATAACAAAATCTTGAATAAACACTTGAATTAAATCTGCAAGTGTTCTGGGTTTTTAGAGTTGGTGCTTGATTTTTACTTTGTAAACAGTTTACACCTAGTTTGTCTCAGTGAGGAACTACCATTTGTTTTGTAAGTATAATTATTTGCAAATAGTGTTTGGTTCTAAACTATTACAGGAGAATAGTTTAAGTGGCACAATGCATATAGAAGAAAACATTTTTTTCTGTCAGTTTCTACAGTTTACTTCTAAGACTCACACTGACTTTAAAAATTTAGTGGAAATGGAAAGCTACAGGAAGTGTGCTAGTGAATTCTGAACTCAGAACTCAGAAGGTGTAGAGATTTCTTTGCTTAGTATCTAATTTTTGTGTCTGTAAATGTAGTGATTGGGGAATTGGCATAAATCTCAAAGATTTTCAGTTGCCCAGAAAATTTTTATTATAACTTTAATTATGCAGGATTATTGCATAGCAGACATTCTAGGTGTACATAAAGCTTGTTGCCCCCCGCTGATGTCATATGCCCACTGAGTTACAGTCTCAATGAGCTAGCTTACCAGAAGAAAGAAAATGAATAAACACTAACTGTGTATTGCTTTATTGTATTCTTTGGTTAGAATGTAGTTTTGGTTATCTATTGCATAACAAACCATCCCAAAATTTAGTAGTTCAAAACAATAAATTATTATCTGATGACTTTGTGCATTGGCTGGGCCCAGGCAGATCACACTGAGGAGAGGGGATCTTGCCTGATGCCTGGTACTGGAGTCACTCTGAAAGCTTGACTGAGTTAGACACCCAGAGAGACATTTTCACTCAGGTGCCTGTCACTTTAGCTGGGATAACTGGAACTGCTGGGGGCTTGTCAGGCATCTGTCCCTACTTGGCTACTGGGGCTTCCTTTTACCATGGCAGTTCTAGGGTAGATGTCTCATATGGTGTCTGGCTTCCCAGAATTAACATTCCAGAAGACCCAAGTGGAAGGTATACAGCATCACTTACGTTGTGTTCTATTGGCTTCACAGGGCCAGCTTAGATTAAGAGTAGAAGGGGACTATGTGAGGACATGAAGGGTGTACGTTGGGAGCTGTCCTAGGAGAGTAGCTACCACATAGAGCATAGGCTTTGGACCTAGTTTCAGATCCAACCTCTTGGATCTCACTTACTGTATCTTGACCTTGGGTGAGTCACTATTTCCTTCCAAGTCTCAGGTCTTTCATTTATGGAATGGCAATAATATCCACTGTATTAGACTGTTAGGGTTAGATATGTAATGTATGAAAATCACTTTACACACTTCGTAGCACCTTGTAAGTATACTACTATTATTGTGAGGAAGAGTACTGGTGATCATTTTCAAACCATAGTGGTTAAAATATTGATGTTTTTTATAATATCTGAATGTTTTGGCAATTATATTCTTCCTTCCAGTAGTAATAATAATAATAGTTTATCTTTGATGACATTATAGTTTAGTCATTAACAACTGCCTGGGCTTGTATCCTGGCTTTGCTATTTACTAGCTAAGTAACTCAGGCAAATAACTTAATTTGCATCTCAGTTTTTTCATCTGAAAAATGGAAGCAATAGTACCTACTTCATAAGGTGGTTGTAAGGATTAAATATATTAATGCACATGTGATGCTTAAGACAGTCTCCAGCATCTGTTAATACTCAATAAGTGTTACTTGTCATTATAGCTTTATGTCCTCAGTGTCATTTAATCTTCTGGAAATGGATAATAAACACCATAGTTTTTATAAAAGGTGAAAATAGGATGTCACTGTCTCATTCATTCTATTCTATCAAAGAAGTATTGAGCACCAGCTGTGTGCCAGACACTCTTCCAGATACTGGATATGGAGCAGTGATCAAAGCAGGCTTATTAAACTCGAATTTTAATAGGTGTTTTAAAAATCATTTTATATCTTCAATTATATTTGACATACATTATATTAGTTTCAGGCATACACTCCAGTGATTAGACATTACATAACTTAATTGATCATTCTGATAAATCTTGCACCCTTCTGACACCATACATGTAATAGGTTTTTGATGATTTCTTTGATTGTTATGAGTTCATGATATTTGCAAATATTGGTCTCATACTTTGTTATTTTTGTTCTTCAGTTTCACACCTTACTGTTTGGACTAGAACACCTGAAACTGGATTAAATATTTGAATGACATGTTTATTTTAATGAAAATTAACTTACATGTATATTTTTAGGCGTATATAACTATCAAGTTGAAGAAGATATAGGAAAATTGAAATCTTGTCTCACCAGCTTCCTTCAGGAATATGGACTATCTGTAATGGTGAAAGATGATTATATCCATGAATTGTAAGTATTTTTTAAGCCATATAAGAGATAATATCTATACCTATCATAAGCTAGTCTAAGTTCACGTCTCTGTCCATTCCTGTAGTTGCCGATATGGAGATGCTGAGCCACACACAATTGCCGCATTCTTAGGGGGTGAGTTCCAGAGATGGCTTCTGTGGTATAGAACAGTTATGAAGTTTTGTTTTCTGTGCTCTTTTTACAAGGGAGGTCAGTGAAACAGGATGTTAAATATTCAGTGGCACAACACCATTGTATTCTTTCACTTCATTCAGATCTTTGTTTAAAAGTTGTCTTTCCTGTGAGGTCATCCCTCACTCCCTGATTTAATACTGAGGCCCTCCTCTTGTACTCATATCCTTCTTCCTTGCGGTTTCTCCGTGGCACTTAGTGTCATTTGCCATGCTATACATTTTACTTATTTGTAAATGATCTCCTTCTCACTACTAACAAGTAAGATCTGTGGAGGCACTGAATTTTGTCTCTTCTTCCCCATCGTCTCTCTCATACCTGGAATCTGGTACATAGTAGCATCTCATATTGTACTGAATCAATGAATATTTGTGGAAGATCAAGCTTCAGATTATAAAAAGTAAAGAATTTTTTCTTAGTAATTTTTTGTGTTTTCTTCTGTTGCTTTGTTTTGAGTAGTTACAGCAGTCTGGCAGTATTTAATAGAGAGTCTTTCAAATTACAGATGTGCTTAGAACAAATACATCGTTTATTCCCTTTTTATTTTATTTTTAAATTTTAATTGTTGTTCAAGTACACTTTTCTGCTTTTTACCCCCATCCCAACCCACCCCCACAGCCCTCCCCTTTTTATTATAAAGTAAAGCGGAAGGGTATCCTTTGAGAATCTTTTCTGCCTATGTGTATCCTTTGAAATGTATTCAATCATAGTACTATTTTGACTTTTTCTACTTAATATATCTTGCTAATTAATGTTTCTAAACCACGATAATTAAAATTACCTCATTCTTTTTTTTTAAATTCTTTATTTTATTGATTATGCTATTACAATTGGCCCATTTTCCCCCTTCACTTTCCACCACCCTGCCCATCTCCTCCCACCCTCATTCCCCCCTTTAGTTCACGTCCATGTGTCATAAGTTCTCTAGTGTCTACATGTCCCATACTATTCTTACCCTCCCCCTGTCTATTTTCTACCTACTGTCTATGCTACTTATTCTCTATATCTTTTCCTCCTCCTTCCTCCTCCTACTTCCCTGTTGCTAACCTTCCATTTGATGACTTTTTTTTTTTACTGTTCATATTTTTAATCTTCTTTTTCTTAGGTAAGTTCCTTTAACATTTCATATAGTAAGGGCTTGGTGATGATGAACTCTTTTAACTTGGCCTTGTCTGAGAAGCACTTTATCTGCCCTTCCATTCTAAATGAAATCTTTGCTGGATAGAGCAATCTGGGATGTAGGCCCTTGCTTTTCATGACTTGGAATACTTCTTGCCAGCCCTTTCTTGCCTGTAAGGTCTCTTTTGAGAAATCAGCTGACAGTCTGATGGGAACTCCTTTGTAGGTTACTGTCTCCTTGTCTCTTGCTGCTTCTAGGATTCTCTCCTTCATTTTTACCTTGGCTAATGTAATTATGATGTGCCTTGGCGTGTTCCTCCTTGGGTCCAACCTCTTTGGGACTCTCTGAGCTTCCTGGACTTC
>PVIA01009213.1:0-63350 GCA_004024845.1 Tonatia bakeri
TAATGTAATTATGATGTGCCTTGGCGTGTTCCTCCTTGGGTCCAACCTCTTTGGGACTCTTTGAGCTTCCTGGACTTCCTGAAAGTCTATTTCCCTTGCCAGATTGGAGAAGTTTTCCTTTAATATCTGTTTAAATAAGTTCTCAATTTGTTGTTCTTCCTCTTCCCCTTCTGGTACCCCTATAATTCGTATGTTGGAACGTTTAAAGGTGTCCTGGAGGTCCCTAAGCCTCTCCTCAGTTTTTTGAATTCTTGTTTCTTCATTCTTTTCTGTTTGGTTGTTCCTTTCTTCCTTCTGGTCCACTGCATTGATTTGAGTCCCAGTTTTCTTCCCCTCACTATTGGTTCCCTGTGCGTTTTCCTTCATTTCTCTTATCGTAGCCTGCATTTGTTCATCTGATTTATGTCCAAAGTCAACCAATTCTGTGAGCTTCCTGATCAACAGTGCTTTGAACTGTGCATCTGGTAATTCGGCAATTTCTTGGTCACTTAAAAAAATTGGTTCTGGGGCTTTCAAATATGTTTGAGCCATCTTTTTAATTTTCCTTTGGTTCGGATGCAGCTGTTTCGTAAGGGCGGAGGAGCCTTAGGTGTTCACGGGGCGGGGCACCCCAGTCGCTGGGTTGTGACGTCGTATGTGGGGGCGGGGTCTGAGAGGGAACAATGGTGCCTGCTCCGCTCTCTCTAGGACTTCCGTCCCCTCCACTGCCTCCCACAAGCAAACTGGGCCCTTGCTGTGCTGGCTCCCGGGCGGTGGGCTGGTGTACTTTCTCGGACTCTGTGGGTTTCCCGAGAAGTCTCCTGTGAGAGTCTCCCGGCCTCAGTTCCCAGACGGGGCTCTTAAGCTTTGAAACGTGGCGGCGCTGCCCGTTTTTCACTTAGTTCGTGCGCAAACGTGTGGCTGCGGACAGCCAGCTGCCCGCACCCCTCACTGGGTCTGCTAGTCACCTCCGCGCTTCCGCGCCCAGCGTCCGCCACCGGTCCGTCCGCTGGCACTGCCGTCTGCACCCTGCGCACCCGCCAGCCAGCGCCTCTTCCCGCCGGGAACCCTCGACCCCACTTCGCAGGCCTCCCGACTCCGCCGCTCCTTACTGGTCTAGATGTACTGGAGCCCGACTTCTGTTCAATTAATTTCCCTCTGTTCTGGTTGTTAATTGTTTCTCAATCTTTGTTGTTTTCAGTCTTGGTTGCGCGAGGAAGCACAGTGCGACTGCCTATGCCTCCATCTTGGCCGGAACTTCCATAATATTCAATTGTTTAAAAAGATCAACTATTGTTTCAGTGACCATTACAGCTATCAGTCAAAATGATGCTTTCAATGTTTTACTCAGCAGGCTCACTATTCCAAAGTCAATTTCAAGAAAATGTTTCAATAAGGAATTTGGAGTTTTCAGTTGGAAGCAAATGTAGCTGTTCCTTGGAGAACTGGCTGGGTCTAAGCCATAAGAAGAGGCTGTACAGGTGAGCTTACCTATCTCGTGCTAGAACCCAGGATGTGTTTAAGAAAAATAGAAACATGTCAAACACTGAATAGTGAGCTGAAAAAGCTCCCACTGGCCAACTCTTGGATAATTGAGGCATCAAAAAAGAATAATGGCTGCAATCACTTTAATGTATTGACTAAGTAAACCTCCAACTGCTCACTAAAAATATCTGTGAAGGCTCAGAAAAACTCCTACCAGCACTGAAAACCAATAAAGAAAAAAATGCATATGAACAAAACTATGAAGATAAAATGTGAAGTACAATTGGTTACTAACACATCTGATAAAGAACATATCTAGAATATATTTTTTTAAAAAACTCCAATAACTCAGCAATAAAAAAAGCAAATAACCCATTTAAAATGGGTAAAGGATTTTCAATAGATATTTCTACTGAAAATAGAAGATATTTTCTATTGGAAAAAAAAGATATACAAGTGGCCAGTAAGAACATGAAAAGATGCTCAACATTATTAGCCATCAGGGAAATGGGAATAAAAACCACAATGAGATACCACTAACACCCGCTAGGGTGACTTGAATCAATAAAATCAGAAACTAAGCAGCCCTGGCTGGTGTGGCTCAGTGGATTGGGCACCAGCCTGAAAACTGAAGCATTGACGGTTTGATTCCTAGTCAGGGCACATGCCTGGGTTGTGAGCCAGGTCCCCAGTTAGAGGCGTGCAAGAGTCAACCACACACTGATGCTTTTCTCCCTCTCTTTCTCCCTCCCTTCCCCTCTTTCTAAAGTTAAATAAGTAAATCTTTAAAAGAATATAAAATAAAATTACATTTTAAAAAAACTAGCATTGGCAAAGATGTGGAGAAACTGGAGCCTTCGTATGCTGCCAGTGGGAATGTAAAATGGTGCAGCTGCTTTGCAAAACAGTCTGGAAGTAATAAATCAACAAACAAGAAGTGATGGTGAGGATGTGGAGAGGAGGACAGTGTTCTGTTGGTGGGAATGCAGAATTGGTGCAACACTGTGGAAAACAGTGTTGAAGGTCCTCAAAAAATTAAAAACCGAACTTCCATTTGACCCACCAATCCCATTCCTGGGAATATATCCTAAGAATTCCAAAACACCAATCAGAAAGAATGTATGAACCCCTATGTTCACAGCAGCATTATTTACGATAGTCAAGATCTGGAAATAGCCCATGTGTCCATCAGTAAAAGAGTGAATAAAACAGCTATGGTATGTTTACATGGTGGAATACTACTTGGCTGTTAAAAAGAAGAAAATGTTACCATTTGTGATGGCATGGATGGACCTCGGAAACATGCTAAGTGAAATAAGCCAGTCAGAGAAAGACAAGTACCATATGATTTCACCCATATGTGGAATCTAATGAACAAACTGAACCAGCAAGCAAAATAGAAAGAGACTAACAGATAGAGAACAGGCTGACAGCTCAGGGCAGAGGAAGGGGAGGTTCCTGGAGGTGGAAAGGTTAGGCAAAAGAGAAAAAGAGGAAGAACTCGTGCACACAGACAACAGTGTGGTGACTGCGGCAGGGAGCAGATGGAGGAGGAAGAGGATATGGGGGGGACAAATGGTTATGGTAAAAAACTAAACTAAACTAAAATTTAATTTCATTTCATTTAAACCTTTTAAAAGAGTACATTTTAAAATGAATTTAAATATCATACCCGTTATATAAAGTTTAAAAACATAAAGAAATACTACATCAGTAATGAATATGTTCATATAAAGTAACACACAAACAGGATTGGAAAGAATCTGCACCACCTTGAGCGCAGTGATTGTCGTGATACTAATGAGAGCGAAAGAATGAGATGAAGGGGTAGGGCTTTACCTCACACAAAACTATTGCTTTTTTTAAAAATCTGCAGCAAATATGGTAAAATCTTCCCAGTGAACATTTAAGGGTCAGTTTATTATTTTCTGTATGTTTGATATATTCCATAATGTAAAAAGTTAAATATGCTCAAAACAAAATTTAAAGCACAAAAACCCTATTTTATAAAATGGTCTTCATGCCTCCTACAAATACTATAAATATGTGTATCTGTATATGTTTGTATGTGTATATGTATATGCTGTGTTTCCAATTATTTAGTAGATAAGTATATTGATCTAGAAGTAGATAATCTAGAAAAGTATTCATGTAACAGTAACATAACATTTTATCATATAGCATTGGCATTTTTTCTTCATTATACTCAAGTTTTAATGAAACTTCTAACAATGAATATGTATCATTTTTTTAAGTCAAAAAGCTTTGCTCTACTTTTTTTCATATTTTATTCAGATTTCCTTAGTTTTTACCTGATGTCTATTTCATGTTCCAGGACTCCATCCAGGGTACCAGATTACTTTACTTGTCAGATTTGCTTCAGCTTCTCCTGCCTGTGACAGTGTCTTAGACTTTCCTTATTTTTGATGACTTTGACAGTTTTGAGGAGTACTAGTCAGGTATTTTGTTAAAATCTCCATACTGGGATTTATCTGATGTATTTGTCATTATGAAACAGGGGTTATACATTCTGAAGAGGAAGACCACAAGTGGAAGGTACCGTTTTCATCACATAACATAAGGGGTATACACTGGTAACATGACTTATCACTGTTAATGTTGACCTTGACGCCTGGCCGAGCTGTGTTTGTCATGTTTCTCCACTGCACAGTCTTCCCCCTCTTTGGAAAGAAGTCGCTATGCACTGGCCACGCTTAAGGAAGGAGTGGGTAGTTATGCTCTGCCTTCTTTGAAGACAGAGTATCTATATAAACTATTTGGAATCCTCTGCATGGGAGATTTGTCTACTTATTTATTCATTCATTCATTTATACCAACATAGACTCAGAGATATTTATTTTTTACTTTGTGTTATAACCCATTACTACTTTATTTTATTGCTCAAATTGTTCCAGCTCTGGCCATTGGGAGCTCACTCAATAGTCCCCTCTCTCCCTTTGACATACCCTCTCTTTGGGGGAGAGGGGGGTGGTTTATATTAATTTTTCAAAGCAATATGAAAAAATAATGTATTAATAATGAGATAAATGCTAACAGTGTTTAGTAGAGTGTCAAGCACAAGGCCATAATCATAAGTAAAATTAACAATAGAACTTAGCTAACAATATTAACAATATCATTTAAAAGTTCTACTTTATTTTTTGAATTTTTCAAATTAGAAAACACTGACCAATCTATGACACTGACTTTTGTGGAGCACTTCTTGTGTTAGGTACCATGCTAAGGACACACTAAATTCACCACTCAAATACTGAAAATATAAAGAGCAAAAAGTAAACAAAACCAAACAAATAAAAACTAAATCTTTTCCTGGAGAGAGATTTTACTTCTATTAACACAGTTTGCTTAAGCTATTTAACATAGAATGGCTGCATTTGAAGTCATATTGTTCAGGCATAATTAATAGCAAATGCCTACAGTCTATCATAGTTCTTAACTAGATAGGCTGTGGTTCTTCATTTCTACAGTTCTTAATTTCCAAATGCGATGAAAAGGGTGAGGAGGAGGAGACTAAGACTGACGAAATAATAACATAACTTAAATAAGTACCTGGAATAAGACTGAACAAAATTTCAAGTAAGGATCCTGTTGTATGTATAGCTGTCTACTTCCACTTTCCCCAGAGCACCTGGGTTAGAGAGTGAATCCAGCACCCAGCACAGGACGAGTCCTCAGTGAGCAGAGCTCAATAAAGGAGTGAATGTGGTTAATGGACTCTTTGCCTCTATAGGTTCTCTCTGAAACCACCCTAAGTAAATTGGAATCCATATAATATGATGCAAAATAAGATTGTTCTGTTTTTACAATAAAAACACAAATATCGTGTAGTAGTTGATGACAAAGTCTGTGAAAAGCCAGTTGTTGGGAACCACCCTGCCTGGTTTCTGAAGCTGTAACCCCCCGCCAAGGCTAAGGCTGAGGGAGCGACGTTGAAACCATAAGCCAGCAAGGAGACAAAAGCTTATCTCCCTGGCAGGAGCACTGCTTCTGCTCCTTTTACTTCACCCTGCCTGGCCCCCAATGCTTGGTCGGTTAGCCAATGACGGGTAAGACTCCCCAAGGGGGGAACAACCTAAGGTAGGCATGATCATGTGGGAGGCCCCCAAGGAAGGACTTGGGGAGCTACAGCAGAAGGGGGTGATGAACCCTAGCTCCTTAGCTTTGACAAAGCCTGAGTCCTCATTCTGTCTGTGAGAAATCTCCTAATCTCTTGGCTGCTTTACTTCCCCTGCCTGACTTAAGCCTGAAACAATGGCAGAGGGTGGTGCAGCCCTATGCTGGAAAGGGCGGGTTCCCTGGGCGATCAGGCCTAAGAAAGAATATGTAAAATCCTGTGAAACCTGCTTTGTTTAGAATGCTCTCAATTAAATAAGGGTCCAAGCAAGAAGTAAGTTTGTTCAAAGTTCTGTAGCTCTTTAGCTATCTGACCCTGACTCAAAATAGGCCCTCAGAGGTCTTTGTTATCTATTGTTTGATCCTTACTGTGTGACAATGATTAATGAGCTTTATCTGTATTCCTGTGTAAATGAACCCAATAAAAGCCCATTGGGGAACAGGCTCCTGGGCCTTCTCCTTTGAGAGATCAGCCACCTTTCCTCCCCAAGCAGATCATGTCTTGGTAGACTTATTCTCATTCGTGGTGGCCCAGGGGGTGGGGGGGCTGCAGGTGGAGTCCCCCCACAGCCAGTAGTAGTTTAAGAAAGGTAACTGGAAAATCAAGTTATTCTGCCTGTGCCCTGAAACAATAACTCCCAGAGATGTTGAAAGCTATTCTCAGTGGTTCACTGACCATGGACACACACTCTCCTTATTCCAAATAAGGAATGGCACTGACTGACTACTTAAAGTAATTTACTTACATTTGTTTAAGAACTTTACAAAACATCAAAATGGTAGAGAAGAAGAGAGAAGGAGTCAGAGAAAGAGAAGAGGAAGAGAAAGATCGATCCTGATACAGTGGAGAGAACATTGGAGAGGGATGACAAAAATTTAAGACCAGCCCCGCCACTATCTCATCATAGGACATTGGCTAAGGCATAGGACATTGGCCAAGGGACTTGGCCTTCCCATTCGCAGCTCCTCTTCTCTGACATGACGTGTCCTAGGAGAAAGCAGCAGTGAAAACGCTTGAGAACAGTTGTGCTGATACATGCTTTAAAATGTAAGGTCAAAGAGCCCAGATCTCACAAGAAGGGTTTCTAGGACACATTCATTTCATATATTTGTTTGAGATTGAAGAAGTGCAATTCAATATATATTTGTTCAACAATAACTCTCCAATGAGGGCATTTGCTAAAAGATGTAAGTTACATGACTGCTCAAACACATTCACATTGATACTAAGATAAGGACTATGATGTTCAATTTGTATCAACTTAATTGGGCCACAAGATGCCCAGACTTTTGCCCAAACACTATTCTAAGAGTGTTCGTGAGGGTGTTTCTGGATGAGATTAACATTTGAATTGGTAGACTGAATAAAACAGATTGCCCTCCCTAAAGTGAGTGAGGTTCAGCAAGTCAGTTGAAGACCTGACCAAAACAAAAAGGTAAGGGAAGGAGAGGAACCTCCTCTTGCCTGATGGTGTAAGCTGGGATATTGTTTTCTGATTTTTTCCCAGACTTCAGACTCAGCCAGAAAGATCAGTTCTTCTTGCGTCTGGAGCCTGCCAGTGTTTGGACTGGCATTTGTACCATCAGCTTTCCCAGGTCTCCAGCTTGCTGACTGCATACATTCCATACATCGGGACTCAGCCTCCATGCTCACGTGAGCCAATTCTTTATAATAAAACTATTTTTTTTCTACTGGCCCTGTTTCTCTGGAGAACTCTGACCAAACTCCTTAGCATGGTCAAAATGTCCTATGCAACCTGACCCCTACCTCCCCTTCCAGCTGTATCGCATGTCATGACGCCCACCTCCTCCTCTTCAGCCTCACTGGTTTTCTCCCACCTCCTCGCACATGCCATGCTCCCTTACCATGGGGTTTTCATTCACTAACTCACATATTCACCGACAAACTCAACTAATTATTGAGTTCCTACTATTAGTCAAGGACTGTGATGGCGTGGGGAGTATTATTACCTGTGAACAAGATAGCAAAGTGCCTAGTCTCATGAGGAATATATTCTAGTCATGGGAAACAGAAATAGCATATAAACAAATAATTTAATTTAAGAGCATTACCTGTGCTTCAGAGGAAGCAAAAAAACAGTGAGCTTCGGCAATAAGTAGGTGATCAGAGAAAGGCTCGCTCTGTAGCTGCCTTCTAAGCAGAATTCTATGTGATAAGAAGGGGTTAGCTGTTATATGATGCTCTGAGAAAGGTATGTTCTAGGCAGAGAGAACAAAAACACAAAACTGAGTCTGAAGTGCGCTGAAAAGGAAGGAAAGAAGGATATCATAGCTATATCACAGTGTGGTGGTGAGAGAACACAGATGGGTAGGCAGGAATAAGGCAGATCCTTCATAGCCAGAAAAAGAATTTAAGTTTTTATTTTTAACATACTCAGTTCATTTGAATCGCTGTAACAAAATACCATAAACTGGGTGGCTTATAGAAAACAAAAATTTATTTCTCACAGTCCTGGAGGCTCTGGAGTCCAAGATCATTGTGCTGAGAAATTCAGTGTTTGGTAAAAGCCTCATCCTCTTTAGTGGCCATCGGTCCTCTTCCATGGCCATCTTTTTAGTGTAACAGCTGGGGATCTCTCTGGGGCCTCTTTTTATAAGAACATTAATCCCATTCATGAGGGCTCCTCTCTCATGATTTAAGTACCTTCTAAGGCTCTACCTCCTCATACCATCATCTTAGGGGTTAGGATTCTAACATATGGATTTGGGGGAGATGCAAACATTCTGATCAGTCATCAGAGTCTTCCAAAGGTTGGCATGAACTGACCTACATTTTTGATTTTGCATTTCAGTGTGTAACTGTGGACATGGAGAGACCAGTGAAAAGATTTGTTATGAAGGTGAATGATGATATTAGCTTTGATTATGGTAATGTAGAAGAAATGAAGAAGGGGAAGAAAGAAAATAGGTGAAGAAAGAATGATCAAGGATGTTTATTTTTTGGAGGTGCAGTAAGCAAGAATGGCCAGCGTACCTGGGGTAAAGAATGTTTCCTAGGTTTTTGACTTGAACAATCAGCTGGAGGTTGGTACCATCTTCTGAGAAGTAGAAGTTGTAGAGCTAAGAATGGGGATGGGGGAGGGCAATTTGCCTACACTCACCTACTCTTTGGACTGTTTTTCCCTCTCTTCACTAGGTTAACCCCTTCCCGGTCTTTGGATCTCAGCTCAAATGTCACTTTCTCAATGAAGTCCTTTCCCCAACCATGCAGCTCAAACTAAACTTCTGTATTAAGTCCATGTTCTCTCGGTGCCATGTACTTTTCCTTACTACCTGTGTTATGTTGCAAAAGTGGCCACTAACATGTTGCGTCTCTTGCATCTCTGAGTGAGGCCATCCTAGCTCATCTAACCAGCAGCAGACCCACCAACTGACCAAAAAGGTATGAAAGAGCCCAGTTGAGCAGAACCAAAGTATAATAGAAGAATCACCCAACCTGCTCAGAGAATCCTGAGTTAGCTAAAGGGCTGTTGTATGCCACAAAGTTTTATGATGGTGTGTTATACAGCAGAAGTTGATACAGTAGCACATACCCAATATGCAGTTTCACATATGTGTTTGACTAGTGTCTATTCCTCAGAGAGACTGAGCTCTATAAAAGCAAAGACTCTTCTGATGTTAGATCACCACTCCATGCTCAGGGCCAAGCATAGTATCTGTAATACACTAGGCATGCAATAGACAAATTGCAGAATGAGTAGAAGGGGAGAAGAAAGGTATACATTATAACATGAGAAAATTAGAGGACTTCTCTAAAAGAGGGAACAAGACTGGGGACACACACTGGTCCAAAACAAACTTTGAGCAGTATAACATGTGAGGAGTCTAGACTACAGAAGACAGTACAAAGCACAGAATATGCTGCGCAGGAAGGGGATCCATGGCTGTCTGGAAGGGGCAGGTGGGGGAATTGTCTGGGGAGATTTCTTGAAGGAGAAAGCATGAATAGCCCTAAAAGGTGTTTAGTTGGAAGCGTAGCACAGACAAGGCCAAGAAGCCAAGAGCACGGGTGTTTAAAGTCTCCTGTTTGTTATATATCTCAAGGTATTGATATGGTTTAAGTGTCTGTCTCCTGGCGGGGGAGAGGGAGGGGGGAGATGGGTCTTATTATCTTTTAATTATTCCCAGGGTCCAAAGCAATTTTTTCCACAAAATAGGAACTCAATAAATATTTGCGGAATAAATAAAGTTTAAGATGAGGCGGCCAGCCCTGCTCCTCCTTCCAAAGGCAGCCTCCATGGGTCACATTTTCAGATTCGACACGGACACTCGGCCAAGGTGAAGGAACCTATGTTATAAAACTAAATGTCTCATAAGCAGAAACTGGACCCCCACTGGCCTTCAGTTTTACGTTTCTGATGGGTTGGCTTGGAATTTTCTTCCTCTGCTTCCTGTCCAGCCTGCACGTACTGGAGTAGGGCGCTAGCCCCGTGCAGCTCTCCAGCAGGATGAAAGGCCCAGCAGCAGGGATGGAATCCTCGAGGAGCAGATGCGCGAGGTGCGCCGAGTAGCTCAGAGGTGAACTGGCCGCCCCTGGCTGGACGGTACCGCTCAGCCCTCCCGATGCCCTGGCTGCACTCTCGCCAACTCTAGCATTGGCCGCGGGGGCGCGCGCTGCGTTGCCGTAGAAACTCCGGGAAAGCGCGGCAGCGCGCGGGGCGGGCTCCCGGGCTCTGGCAGCGGCAGCTCCCGCCCCTGCGCAAGCCCGGGCCCGCGGAGCCTGGTCGTTGGACCCCAGTCCAGGGGCTCGCTGGTGCGCGAGGCAAGATGTTGAGGCGCAGCTTGGAAAACCGGTAACAGCCCCGGGGCCCCTGCTGCCCAGGGTGCCCCACACCCTAGGGCTCAGTAAGGGGGGAAACGGAATCTCTCTTGGTGGGGCCTCCACCTCGAATTCGGCCTCGGGCCAGCGGCTGGGCCCTTCCCGCTGCACCGTGGGACCTAGGCCTACCTCCCTGGGCTGTGGTGAGCCCCGGATAGCAGCCGGGCGCCCCGGCTGAGCAGCCCTAGCAGCCGCCAGCCTGCAGCAACGTGGAGGCCGGAGGCCGGCCTCTTCGTGCGCCTTCCCTGTGGGGATGTTAAGGCTGGGCCCGAATGGGGACCTAGGGAAAAGGGAATCGGCCTCGGGAGAAGCTGCAAAACACCCGGGGAATATTTGCATATAAATTTAACGTGGAGATGAAGCCATCTTGTCCCTAATAAGAATGATTAGATTTTTTGTGTCATCTTTTTCTCTAGGGACGCTCAAACCAGACAACTGCAAAATGCTGTCACAAATGTGGAGAAGCATTTTGGAGAGCTGTGCCAAATATTTGCTGCTTACGTGCGGAAAACTGCCAGACTGCGAGACAAAGCAGACCTCCTGGTGAATGAAATAAACGTGTATGCCTCTACAGAGACCCCAAATTTAAAGCAGGGCCTGAAAAACTTTGCTGATGAGTTTGCCAAACTTCAGGATTATCGACAAGCAGAGGTATGGCGTGAGGTCACACCGTCATTGTTATGAATGAGGCCTGAAGTAGTGGATGAAGGAAACATGAAGACTCACTTGTAATCTTCAGTGGTGAACATGCACTTGATGATAAACCTACCTTTTTATGTCTGTAACATTGTGTGAGTCTAATAGTCTTCTAAAGGGAAGCGTCCTGTGATTTTACCCTTTTCAAACTAAAACTTCAGGGTGTCTTGAATTTTCCCATTTCATTTTCCAACTTTTGGCCAAGGGGTGGCTATTACAGGGGGTCTTAAACATAGTGCCCATGAGAAAGAAAAGGAACATGACTTGTGCCTTGTGGCCAGGTAAGTATAAAACATGCCTGGAGATGGAGGATGTTGGGAATGGTGGTGTGAGTGAATAAGTCATAAATGGACAAAAGATCTTTGCTGCTTCCATGCTGGGGGAAGTTTGTGGGGGCAGGGAGGGGAATAGTGCTGAGTTATATTGTGGATGCGAACAAGTAGTGAAACTTTGTAGAGATTTTTTTTTTGCTGGTGGGGGAGAGGGAAGTTGTTGTCATTGTTTTTGTTCCAAAAGCCCACTTTTTCCTTTAATGACTCATAAGCACTTTCACTTATATTTATTTTAGGTTTCAAGACACAGGTTAACTTGTCAGAAGTTGCCCGAATTAGCTACATTGCTCTTTCGGCACTTTTCTCATCAGTGCTTTGGTATTCTTTTATTTTTTTCCTAAAGCCTAAAACAGAAGGCTCAATTATTTAAAAAAAAAAAGACTATAATGATCTTTGAACCTATAATTGCTATTCATACAGAAATTTGAGCAGTAATTACGTTTGGGTGTACTTTTTGGAAAACTTTAGTCACGTATTTCTTCTGTAAAACAACTTTCAGTTATACATAACTGGTGACTATTTCAGAAATCATGTGTGTTCACAGGTAATCCTAAAATTCTATGTTAGTCAATCATTTCAATGTCCCTTTCAGAAAACCTTTATGCTATTTATCAAAGAGCAAAGTGAATTGATTCACATTTGTTCTCCTTTTTATTTCCCTTGCTTACCAAACGGTGGAAGTGCTAATGAACAATGACCAAAAGGTAGGCGGCAAAAAGGAGAACAGAAAAAAAGACTTGGATAACCCTACACTGAGTAATCTGTATGGATTATTCAAAATGGTATAGACTGAACTATCCTGAATATTGATGGTTTTTACTTTAGGATTCCTAATATTTAAATGCTCAATGAGAACCTGATTTTCTTTGCTTTTCCTAAAATCTTTTAAAATGAAACATTCAGATACATTTTATTTTAAAAAAATAAATATGAAATGTACTCACTGATTAAACATGTATTATCAAAAAAGCCCTTTTCCTGCTACAAAAATAATCCATATTCTTCTTAAACAGTTAAATACATGTCATCTTGTATTACCTATCCTGAAAAAGAATATTTTAATGTCCATGAGTTATTTTTCTTATGCTATGTATACTTGCCTTTTTGCTTCAGTGTTTTCCACTAGTGCCATTAGTAAAAGAATTACCCAATATGTGGTAGAAAATTATAATGTTTCAGACAAACTGTTTACTTCTAAGAGAGCACAACCATACAGTTTGACAGCTCTGGAACACTTGAGACCTTTTATCTTGTTCCCTGTGCTTTGATAATTTATGAATGGCTTCCTAGAAAAAAACAATGCAGCTAATACAGTGGTCTCTAAGCATTCTTGACTTTTGAGCATTGTGTTGCTTTAAATATTTCCCATATTATGTATCTTTCAGCTTTGCTTTTCTTATCTGGAAGGCTGGGCTATTAATTTTGGAGAATATATACTCAAAGTATCCAACACTGAGCTAAACACACTCAAAGAGATAAGTATTAAAAGTTGAGATGTCTTAACATTTAGCCAAATCTCCATCTTTGAGATACAAAGTAATACAGAGGCGATGGTATGGTAAGGATGAGCTCTTTGGAAACCTGAGACATTTTCTTGTTATAATGAGTACCAGGTCTTTTCTGTTTTGTTACTGAATAGCTTAACAGTTTTTAATGTGCTTAAGTTTAGAAGCTGCACCTTAACTAATTGTGGGGATTATTGAAGATAAGTTGAACTGTGACATTTTAATTTAAAAATTTTTTAATTATTCTGTGTAATATGTTTAGATTAAGCATCACATCTCTTATTTCAGAATTAAAATTTTGATCTGTGTTTCTTTTCAGTTATATTTTATAATAATTTTCAATAGGTTGAAAGACTTGAAGCCAAAGTAGTTGAACCATTGAAAGCTTATGGAACCATTGTAAAAATGAAACGAGTAAGTAAATTCATTATTTTTCTATTATTATTAGGTATTCTAGAGTATAAGGTTTCCAATAATTGTTTTTTTAATGAAAAGTACAAAGTAGTGTTTTTTTTTCATTTTTTTACACATTCTGAAGAGTCATCATTTCTTAGAACTTTGAGAATAATGAAATATTTTTAGTGAGCTTACTAAGTATAAAGCATTATTTCGTTTACTGTGGACACTTTTAATACTTATAGTCATGAAGAATAGGTGAACAGAAATTATTTTACTAAATAAAGATAAGTTTATATTTTTGTTTTAAAGCAGGTAATAACATAAATGAAAAATGTGACAAAGTTTTATTTTTTAGTTGAGGTATAATTATTAGTTTTAAGCATACAACATAATGATTTTATATTGTAGATATTATGAAATAATCACCACAGTAAGTCTAGTTAACATCTTTCACCACACATAGTTACAGAAACTTTTTTTGTGAATAGGGCTTTAAGATCTACTTACTCTCTTAGCAGCTTTCAAATATGCAATGCAGTGCTGTTAAGTATAGTCACCATGCTGTACATTACATTCTCAAAGTTCTGTTTTTTACATCAATTTTATTGAGGTATAATTTACATGTGATGAAATTCTCCCATTTTAAATCTTCATTGAATTTTGACAAATGTACGTATACATGTAACTACCGCCACAATCAAAATTGTATATATACATATATAATTGTATATATGTGTTTTTACATGGTTATAGTTTTACATTGAAATTATCTTGTCTATGTTGTTATTTTGAGAGGATGTTAAACACATGTGTGCACTGTCACACAGAGATACACACTGATGACATAGTCATAATTCCTGTGGCGATGATGCTCGGATCGAACAAGATGCTTCTCCCATTCTTAAAACAGCGTGTGTGTTTTATCTCTAAAATCACAGATTATTATTAACAAAAAAAAATGCCTATTTGCAGGATGACCTCAAAGCAACATTAACAGCAAGGAACCGAGAAGCTAAACAGTTAACTCAGTTAGAAAGAACACGTCAGCGAAACCCATCTGACCGACATGTTATTGTATCCTTTGAATTCTGGTCTTTCAAAAAACATTTTGTAAGGTATGCAGTACAAAAGTAAATATATATGGAAATTATGCATTTCTACTTTTAAACATGCAGAGAATTTGAATATAGAGTTTGAAAAATATGCATTTATAAATTCTCACTGCAGAATTAGGATAACTTTAAAGAAAATATACCACTTAATTTGCTCCCCTTATGTTGTTTTTCACAATATGTATTCGAAAAATAAAACAGTCATAAATGTAGGTGTTTTTATAAAGAGTAAGTTCAAAATTATGAGCTTTGTTTCACATGATGACTAAGTATTAATTATAAAATTAAAGATCTATCATTAATTGTAATTTAGCAGTTACCAACTGTCCTGCTTTTGAGAACAGGAAGAAAAAATTTTTTCGCCAGTATAATTCCCTTTATCTTAAAAACAGACAAAAAAACACTATGTGAAGCCATAATTATAACATCAGCCAAACCTCGAGGGGACTCAAGTGTAACTGACCCACAGCTGGACACCAAGGGAGTTAGGGAGGGGTGTCTGCTGTGAAGCAGCGAAGTGCTTCTATCAAGAATAGCTGCTTTCTCAAAGTGGATTGTGCTTGTTCTTGGCTAAACGGAAGAACAGAAAGTAGTGCCTTGGCTAACGGCCAGCACCTGGGACAGACGCAGTTGTACTGAAACTACTAACTTATCCCGCTGCCTCTTTTTCCCACTCCTTTATGTCTCCTTCCTACTTCTTTAAGGTTTTTACTGCCCAGCTCAGCCAGAAAGCACATGAGGAGTGGCTCTTTGGGGGCACTTGAGGTTCCAGAATACCTCCACTCCTGAGGTGAATCCCTTGAGCAGTGATATGGGGCTGCGCCAATTGCTTGGTCCTCCTTCCTTTGGACCAAAGGTACATAATGCCCAACCTTGTAATTAAAAAAAAAAAAAAAGGCAGTCACAGGGCTGGAACAGGAACATCTAGACAGTACTTGAAAGTTAAGATCTACAAACGAGATTATAAAGTCTAGGTTTTAAGTAAGTCAGACAAACCAGAGAATGATGAAAAATTTATGACTGACAAATAGGGACTAAGGCAGAGGCCAGGGAATGTCACTAGCTTTTGAAAATTAAGCCAGAGGTAAAATTTCTGTTATTTTGTTTATAGAAGAGTACATAAATGCAGGAAAAAAGATCACATCTGGAATCTAAGTGGTTGGCAAGGTTGAGTGAAGGGTATTAGTATGGACACTCAACACAGAAATGAATCTATTCCTAAAACAAAGATGTTACAAAGATAACTTAGATGCCATTTTTGAAACACTGCTATGGAGGAAGCAGGTCTGCAGACTTATATGGGGAGAAAAATGCAACAACTGAATAGCTTATTGCTATAGGTGAATTGCCATGCTCACTGGGAAGAAAAATCTATGAATCCAATGGATTTTGACAACCCAAGACAAGAAAATAAAGTCTAATCTACATAAAAATGAATTTGATATAAATATATTCTATCATAGCATGACGGAATATTTATGAGGCTAGGTCCTTAAAATTCATTGAACTATTCAAAAGAAGCCCATTAAAGTTCAGTATGTACCGTATTTTGGCATGTATAATGTGCACTGTTTTGCCCAAATTTTGGAGGGAAAAATAAGGATGTGCATTCTATATGGGTAGTACTAATTCCATATCTATATAAATGTTTTTAATTCTTATTTATGCTTATGTGTTAAAAGTCTAACTCTAGAAAGCAATAACAATATCCATATGCAAAATAATATGCTGGAATATGATAATCGGTTTTACTTCTAAATATAAATAAATTGAATTTAAAAATTAAAACAAAAGATTTTTTTCCTGAAAGTTTGGACCAAAAACATGGGTGCACATTATACATGGCAAAGTACAATAAAAATAAAATGGAGCAGTTCTGGTACAAGAGGGTAAGGTAGGGAAGGATCGCAGGGTTTCTGCCTGCTCACCCCCAAAACCTCTGGTGGCTTCTGAACAAGCTGCCTATAACACAATTGGAAAAAGATCAGTCTGGCTCACCCTTTTGTAAGGCATTTTGCACTCATGAGTACTTTTATTAAATATACTGATATTCATCAAGTCGTGTAGTACTTTAATGAAAACCATTTCCTACTCAAACTGGTACATTACAGAATCTTCAACAAAGGGAAGAAACAAATCTATACCCACTTTGTTAAAAATAGCTGTGTAACTTTGGGCAAGATACTATGCTGGAATAAAAGGATTTGAGACTTTAAGAAATGAAGAGTAGTGTTTGGAGGGTGGTAAATTAAGATACCTATGCTCCAGCTATCACTTCTGTTTCCCCATTTGTTCCTCATTTAGCCAAATTTGCCTATCCTTCCGAAATTTAAAATGAACCTATTGATAAATGGTGAGGGGAAAGACATAAGTCAAAAGAAAACATTCACAAGTAAAGAATTGCATGAGTCGCATGTAATAAACAGTATTAAGAAAGAGTCTGGCCCTGGCCAGTATAGGTTATTGGATCGAGTGCTGGCCTGCAAACCGGAAGGTCATTAGTTTGATTCCTGGTCAGGGCACATGCCTAGGTTGTGAGCCAGGTCCCCAGATGGGGTGTGCAAGAGGCAGCCAGTCGATGTTTCTCTCCCTTTCTTCCTCCCTCTCTTCTCTCTCTGTATCGTTTTTGTTTTGTTTTGTTTTTTTAAGAAAAATTAGTCTGCTTGAAACTCTCCTTAGTTATAAAAGGTTAACATGCATCAAATAACTAAGAAATTTTTTCATATTAATGGATCTTCAAAGTAGCTCTATTTTACTTTTGAATTTCCTATGAAATTATATTTTTTAAAAATCCCCAGCCCAGTAATATAGAGAATTGTTTTTGATTACTTAGGTATGATTAAAGTTAAAAGTTTATATGGTTTTCAAAAACTTTACACCTTTTATGGAAAATTTAATACACACACACAGTATTTTTAAATGCTTAGTGTCTTGAAATTGTGCTTGAATTAACCCAATTGTCAGAATGTATACTCAGTATACAGTTATAATTAATGTATAATTTAATTGTAAGAGTACATGATTTTAATTTATTTAAAAAAATTGTTCTCTTTGAGATGTATTTTTTCCTTTATGAAGAATTTCAGTCACAGGTGGGTAATAAAGTGGTGTGTCAAGATGGATCCTTAGAGTAAACCATTTTACTTATTTCAATTTGTATATTTTCTTGAAAAAGAAAGCAAGGGCTAAATGTCAGAATATTATGTGTCAAATACATTGATGACAGATGCAGATTTTTCCCATGGATTACTATTAAATGATGATGTGTGATATTTTTGAGGAAATACAGTACTAGCATAGGACATAAAACTTTATTAGAAATAAGTGAATCCGACAATTGGACTTTTAAAATCTGTTACTGTTTAAAAAAATCTTCAATATTTTTGGTTAACTATTGTCCTAAAGAAAGACTTGCTTTTTTAAAAGAAATGCATGATTAAATTGGAAATGTTCTGCACTGTACAGTACTGTAGCCACTAACAATATATGGCTATTGAGCTCTTGAAATGTGACTAGAGTAACTGAGAAACTGATATTAAATTTTCATTTAATTAATTTAACGATGAATAGCCATATGTGGCTAGATAGTATGAGTACTTATTAGAGTACATGAGTATTAGAGTTGTCATCTAATTTAGTAGTTACTGGTGTATATATACGTCTTGTAATAAGTATTAACTAAATAGTAAGTGTACTATTATTGCTTATAATATACAAACAGAAACTTGATGCTGAAATAAATATTTGTAGTATATATTCCACTCTACATATTACAGAATTAGAAACATTGAATGCATTTGAAGAACTAGAAATTTGAAAATAATTAAATCACAGGCCCTTTATTTTGGGGGGAGATAGGGTTAAAGGAGAGAAATGATAAGGGAAAAAAGAATGATAAATGGCACAGACAGTGAAATAGGTGAAAGCAGTAGAAAAATAAAGACAATTGTTTTTATAGTAAATCATCCAAGGGTGACATAGGGAAAAAATGATTTTGTAGAAGGAAAGGGAGTTTTGTTTTCTTTTGTTTGAGATCTTGAGTCATCTCACTTAATAGATTTAACATTCTTTATTCTGCATGTGCTTGTAATATAGATCACTTTATTTTATGTGGCAAAAAATATTATCAAACATTTACACTGTTAGGCCAAAAAGCCAATAGACTCAAATGAATGGATTCTGACTTACTTTTTTTTCATATCTTTTGTTGGGCAATACTACTGTAGGCAGAAACGGAATTACAGAGAGCTACGATGGATGCTACCCGAACAACTCGTCACCTGGAGGAAACTATTGACAATTTTGAAAAGCAGAAAATAAAGGATATAAAGGTAATAGAGTAGATGCTAAGGTACAAAACATGTTTTTAAACTTTATGTTTTAAATTTATGAAAAAATTAAATTACTCTGATTTTTTTTATTACAGTTGCCATTCAGTGTTATTTTACATGAGTTTCAGGTATACAGCAGACTGGTTAGACATTTATATAACTTAGAAAGTGATCCCCCATCTGACACCATGTATAGTTATTATATCATTGACTATATTCCCTAAGCTATACTTTAAGTCCCTGTGACTATTTTTTGTAACTACCAATTTGTACTTCTTAAAACCTTCACCTTTTCACCTTCTAGGATTGCAAATTGGTACAGCCACTATGCAAAACATTATATAGGTTCCTCAAAAAAGTTAAAAATAGAACTACCTTATGACCCAGCAATTCTACTTCTGGGTATTTATCTGAAGAAATCCAAAACATGAATTCAGGAAGGTACATGCACCCTGTATTCATTGCAGCATTATTTACAGTAGTTAAGAAATGGAAGCAACTTAAGTGCCTATCAATAGATGATTAGATAAAGAAGATGTGGTACATACATACAGTGAAATAGCACTCAGCCATAAAAAAAGAATGAAGTTTACTATTTGGGACAACATGAACAGATCTGTTATTTCTTTCTGAAGTAATTCGGACAGAAAAAGACAAATATGATTTCACTTATACATGAAATATCAAGAACAAAATAAATGAAACAAACAGACCCATAGATACAGAGAATAAATTACTCTGATTTTTAGCCCATATTCTGCATGAAAAAGTTATTATAAAAATATATCAAATGTTATTTTCTTATGGAAAGAATAGTATAAAGGTTATACATTACAACCAGAGGCCAGATTTTCAACTTTTTATCACAAATACTATTTAATCAAAAGGAAATAATATTCATTATGTTTTTATTTATCAGGTGCTATTCCAGGCACTTTATATAAATTATCTTTTAATCTTTACATTAACTCCATGAAAATGAGCTGATATTAACCATATTACATAAAAAAAATTGAACTGTAAACCAATTATACATTTTAAAATATGCAGATACACTATTATTAATTTTTTAAATATATTTTATCGATTATGCTATTATAGGCATCCCAATTTTTCCCCCTTTGCCCTCCTCCTCCCAGTACCCCCTTCCCTCCAGCATTTCCCCCTTAGTTCATCCATGGGTCATGTATGGGTTCTTTGGCTTCTCTATTTCCTATACTATTCTTAACCTCCCCGTCTATTTTCTGCCTACCAATTATACTTCTTAATCACTGCACCTTTCTCCCCTTTCTCCTCCTTCCCCCTCCCAGTTGATAACTCTCCAAATGATCTCCATATCTATACTATTCCTGTTCTGCTTTCCTTTGTTTTTTTAGATTCAGTTGTTCATAGTTGTGAAATTATTGCCATTTTAATGTTCATAGTTTTGATCTTTTCTTAAATAAGTCCCTTTAACATTTCATGTAATAATGGCTTGGTGATGTTGAACGCCTTTAGCTTTACCTTTTCTGGGAAGCACATTATCTGTCCTTCCATTTTAAATGATAACTTTGCTGCATAGAATAACCTAGGTTGTAGGTCCGTATTTTGCATCACTTTGAATACTTCTTGCTAGTGCCTTCTAGCCTGCAGTTTCTTTTGAAAAATCAACTGGTAATCTTATGGGAACTCCTGTGCAAGTAACTCTGCTTTCTCTTGCTGCTTTTAAGATTCTGTCTTTATCTTTAACCTTGGTATTTTAATTATGATGTGTCTTGGTTTGGTCCTCTTTGGATCCAACTTGTTTTGGACTCTCTGTGCTTCCTGGACTGTATGTGTTTCCTTCACTAAATTAGGGAAGTTCTTTCATTTTTTTTTTTAAATAGGTTTTCAATTTCTTGTTCTTCCTCTTTTCTTTCTGGCATCCCTATGATACAAATGTTGGTACCTTTGGAGATGTCCCAGAGGCTCTTTATACTTTTTTTTTTTTTAATTCTTGCTTCTTCTTGCTATTCTAGTTGAATGCTTTGAATCCTGGCTTCCTCCCCTCCACTGATTGTTCCCTGTAGATTTTTCTTTATTTCACTTACGGTAACCTTCATTTCCTTTTTTATATTGTTGCCATACTCAGTGAGTTCTTTGAGCATCCTGATCACCAGTGTTTTAAACGCTGTGTCTGATAGGTTGCTTATCTCCATTTCATTTAGTTCTTTTTCTAGGGTTTTGTTCTATTCTTTCATTTGGCCATATTTCTTTGTCTCATCAATTTGGCAGCCTCCCAGTGTTTGTTTCTGTGTATAGGTGGAGCTGCTTTGACTTCGTGTCTTAGTAGTGTGGCCTATTGTAGAAAAGGCACCTATTAATTGTATGGGGCAGAGCCTTAGGTAATCATCAGTGTGGGGCAACCCATTTCACCACTTTGTGGCTCTCTGTCGGGGGAGGGATCAGAGAGGGGACAGAGTCACTGCGTGGCTTCTGGACGTTCGCCTGGCACTCACCCCATTTCCAGTCACTTCACCCACTTCCCTTATGCAACTGGCACCCTTCCTAGCTATTGCCCTAGTAGTGAATCCCAGAATGGGTGGGTCTGGGGATGTTCTAAGTCTGTGCAGGCCCTTTAAATGGAGTTGTCTGAAAATCCAGCAGTTTCTTTTGCCACCCCAACCCCCACTGGTTTTTATAGCCAGAAGTTAGGGATTTATCTTCCTGGTGCAGCAACCCTGGGCTGTGCAGTCTGGCCTGGGGTGGCATTGCTCACTCTCAGGGTTTCACTCCCGATTTTTATCCACCATACATGAATTTGAGACTATTTCACCGCTGCTGTCACTTCTCTGCACCACACTGCATCTCTGCCAGTCTCCATGACTCCGCCCCTCCTACCCAACTGGATGAAGGTGGCTTCTCTAAATCCTTAGTTGTTGGATCTAGTTGTAATTCTTTCTATGGTTACACAAGGAGGCTAAGCGTCCTCATCTTGACTAAAGTCCATATTATTGACTGTTACAGCATAAAGCTTTCTAATAACTACATAGTATCAAATAAATAGGGTAAGGATTGCCAACCATGTAAACTTGCAACCACTGTGATAAAGTGTCACAGAATTGCCTTATGGTATTGTAACACATTAATAGATATGAAAACTTTAGGATCATGGATTCCAGAAGGTCTTTAGTGACTTTTTCATAGGCATCTTGGAAAGATTTGGAGGATTGCTTATGACTATATTATGTCCTTTAAAACAAGTCATCTAAGGATGTTTTTTTACTGCAAATTTTCCTGGAACAAGTATTTGGTCATTTTATAGTTGTTAACAAAGAAAACATCCTATTTTCACAAGTTATGTCCTTATCAGTAAGCACAATTTGCCGCTTAATTATATCATTCCTCTCTACAATATGTAAAATAAAATCCATTTACACCTTTAATTTTTTTTTAATTCCCTGCCACAGTTTCAAAGGATTTCAGAACTTTGCTTTTTCTGATAGCCAGGCTCAAAGTTCTCTGGTTTTGTCCTGAGAAAAGTTTTTAAAGCCTCTTAATTCAGTCTGCATTCTGCTGGGTAATGGTAGATTGCTACACATGACAGGCATCTCCGGAAACTGCCCTGAGACAAACGTCTTTCCTGAGGTGAGAGAGTATGATGAGCAGATATAAACCTGAAAAATGAGACTGAAGACTTGTGAAGTGTGCCTGATTTCACTGCAACTGAAGGGCTTCTTTAGTGACGGGAGTCTTGATTTCTGGCTCTCAGCAGTGTTCCTCAGGCCTGCAAAATTTGCTTTTACCCATGGCAGTCTGTCTCTGATCTTTGGGCGCACTTCAGTGTTCCTCCTGCATGCTGACTACTCTACAGGTGCATTTAACACCAATTACAAAACTAGGGCAGAGTGAGTGAGTACTGAATTCCCAACTACAATTCCTAATACCTGGGTTTTCCTGAAGCAATACGACATAGAGAAAGGGACTGCACATTGGAGGGTGCACAGAGAAGGAAAGGGCTTCCAAGTTTTTCTTTGCCTGCAGTGTCATGCCATAGGAAGAGGGAAGTCTCCTGGTGGTCACAAAAAGGAAGAAACCTACTTTTTAAAAAATTGAGATGGTACATCATATACCACACAACGAACCCATTTAAAAAGTGCTTTTTTATGTGTTCAGATATGTGCAGCCATCACCACTCAATTTTAGACCATTTTCACATTTTCATCATCTTCAAAGTGAAACCTACTACATTTAGCTTTTACCTCCCTATTCCCTGCTCCCACACCCCTATCCCAGCCCTAAGCAACCTCCTCTACTCTCATGTCCTCTACTCTCATGTATGAATTTGGCTATTCTGGCCATTTCATATGAATGGAATCCTAAAATACATTATTTTTCTAACTGGTTTCCTTCACTTAGCATAATGTTTTCAAGCACGTTGTAGCATGTGTTGGTACTTATTGCCACATTTTACTTATCCATTTATCAAGTGATGGACATTTCTGGTGTTTCTACCTTTTGGTTACTATGGTTAATGATATTCATCAACAAGTTTTTGCATGGACATATATTTTTATTTCTCTTAGGTATATACCTAGTTGAATTTCTCTTAGGTATATACCTAGTTGAATTGCTGGATCTTATGGTAAACTCTCATCATTTGAGAAACTGCCAGACTGTTTTCCAAAGTAGCTGCACCGCAAATATGAGGGTTCCAGTTTCTCTGCATCCTCACCGATCCATTAATTAGACTTTTTTCCTAATAGTCATCCTAGTGGGTGTGAAGTATTTCACTGTGGTTTTGATTTACATTTCTTGCTGATGCTAACTGGCCATTTGTTTTTCCTTGAAGAAATGGCTATTCAAATTCTTCAGCTATATTTTAGTTGGGTTGTCTTTATATTGAGTTATAAGAGTACTTTGTATACTCTGATAGAAGTTCCTTATCAGATGTATAATTTGCATCTTTTCCTATTCTGTGGATTCTTTTCATTATCTTAATGGTGTTCCTTGAAGCATAATTTTTTTATTTTTCATCAGTTTTATTTATACACCATTGCAGTAGGATTTATATGTGAATGCTTTAACTTTGTATAAGAGTTAAGGGAGTAGTAGTACCTCTAAAACAGATTGAAATAGAATTTTCCCAACAAAAGTCAACTCAGAACAGACTTCTCAGTGCATAAGTTTTAATTTTGACAAAGTCCACTGTATTTTTGTTCGTATTGTTGCTTGTGCTTTTAGTGTCATACCTAAGAATCCATTGCCAGATCTGAGGCTGTGAAGATTGATCCATTTTTTTCTAACAGTCTTTATAGCTTTTGTTATTTCATGTGTTTGATCCATTTTTGTACATGATCTGAGCAAAAAGTTAAAAAACTTCATTTTCTTGCATGTGACTACCAGTTGTCCCAGCACAATTTGTTGAAAAGACTCTTATTCCTCCAATGAAAAGTTTTGGCACCCTTGTTGACTTTTTAAATAGTTTAAATATTTAAATCAGTTGACATGGTTTTTGTTTCAGGTCTCTCGTTCTTTTTCATTGATTTATATGTGTCTTTATGCCAGTACCACATG
The DNA here is from genome assembly GCA_004024845.1 of Tonatia bakeri. Taxonomy (NCBI): domain Eukaryota; kingdom Metazoa; phylum Chordata; class Mammalia; order Chiroptera; family Phyllostomidae; genus Tonatia; species Tonatia bakeri. Next base: position 24,349 of record PVIA01009213.1, read on the forward strand.
TCTTCATTAATTAGCATTGCTGTGTAGTAAGTTTTAAAATCAGGGTGTGAGTTCTTCCTCTTTGGTCTTTTTAGAAATTGTTTTGGCTACTGTGGATGTGTTGCAATTCAGTATGAACTTTAGACTCAGCTTGTCAGTTTCTACAGGAGGTTAGCTGGGATCTGATAGAGACTGCATCAAATCTGTAGGTCGATTTGGGAAGCATTGCCATTTTAAGATTAATTCTTCCAGTCCATGAACATGGGGTACGTTTTCCATTTATTTCAATCTTCCTTAATTTAACAGTGTTTGTAGTTTTTAGAGTGTTTTGTGCTTTTCTTAAACTTTTACCTAAGTATTTTATAAATCTCCATGATACTATAAATGAAATTGTTTCCTTATTTCATTTTTGCATTGTTGCAAATACATAGAAATACAATTTATTTTTTTTAGTAGATTCCTTAGGATTTTCTGCATACCAGACCAGTCTGTCATATGTAACCTAAACTTTTAATGCTGACCACAACTCTGGTAAACTCCCAGAAATCAATACCAGAGTCTTTTACAGTTCTGAATCTCTGCTCTGTATGTCCTGCACTGCTCATAACTCTATTACGATATTTGAGGTGGGATTAAATCAATAAGTCCCTCTGAATTTCGGTAGCATTTATCAGCAAGATAGCACAATTTCTAGGCAAAGACTTTTTATAGGAACCTTGCAAAGAATTTGTTCTCTGAGAAAAGTTGGTATGAAACTTGATGTACAGAATGTGGAAGAAAAATCACAACCCCATTTGTTTCCCAAATAACAGAGACTCATCAGCTATATGGTGAGTGTCAAGAGAATCTCATACTTACAAAATGGATCTTGACCAGGGTTCACTCCTGAACAGATAGGGACAGGAATCCAGAGTGTGGTAAAGTAGTTAACATGAGCAAGAAACATCTTCTAAATTTAATTTTTAGTAGCTTTATTTTCCTTATAATATAAAATCACCATAAATTTTTTAATGAAGTTGAGAAAAAATAATCCCACTAATCAGAAATAATCAATTTGCATTTGGTTTATATCCTTTCATACTCTTTTACTATGTACATAGACACAAGAGATACGGTAATAACACATTTTTTAGTCTTTGACTATGTCTTACATTGTAAACAGCTTATGTGGATAAACCTCATTTACTCCTCATGACATCATTGTGGAAACTAATATGGTTACTCCTACAGTTATATTTAAATGGGAACACACTAGCCCTGGCTGGTGTGGCTCAGTTTATTGAGAGCCAGCCTACAAAACAAAGGGTCATGGGTTCGATTCCCAGTTAAGGCACATGCCTGGGTTGCAGGCTAGGTTCCCAGTTAGGGGCGCACAAGAGGCAACCACACATTGATGCTTCTCTCCTTCTCTTTCTTTCTCCCTGCCTTCCACTCTCTCTAAAAATAAATAAAATATTAAAAAATAAATAAAATAAATGGGAACATACTATCTATAGCATCTTTTTAAAATTTAACATACCATGAATATATTTGTGCTAAGAAACAGATCCATATAACCTATTTTTAAACCTCTGTCCACAAAGCTTGAAGTCTTTTACCTGCCTATAAAACCTTGTGTGAGCACCCCAGTATAACAATTGGTATTTTTAATGGCCAATCTGGTATGTCGTGTCTTAATTGGCATTGTTAGTATTGTTGAAGCAGAGTACTTTTTCATCTATTTAATGACACATTTTATTTCTCCCTTAAATTCTTCACACTTGTCCTTAACCCACGTTTCTGAATGCTGGCATTTTTATTAATTTGTAGCAGTTCTTTATATTTAGAAAACTAACCCTTTAAGAAAAAATACGCTGCAAATGTATTTTCCCATTTTGTTGTTTATTGTGTGTTTTTGCCATCTTAAGAGTTTTATTTTTGTTTCAGGTCTATTAGTCTTTTTGGTTTCTGCCTTGGTGTCATGCTTAGAAAAGTTGTTTTCGTCCTCAAGATTATATAAATACTTGCTTATATATTCTTGTTATGTATATGATTTTTTAATATTTTAAATGTTTAATCTTACAGTAGTGTTTTGATGTGGTATGAAGGAGATATGTGACCTTATGCATAGAAAGTTCTTCTGACATCATTTACGGAATAGCCTCTAACCTGGAGAGCTGTCATTTCCTTTTATTTGCCAAAATAAAAAACAAGACCATTTATAACATTTTTGTTGAATTATCCTGCTTGCTAATTAAACCAGATGGAAGTTTTAATATTAAAATAAGGAACATTTTCTAATTTAGCGGGTTTACTTCTTGAGCAATAAAAATATTTAACTTGTGTTGAGTACTTACTCTAAACTAATAGCCATACTATGCTTATTCTTGGATTAACTCTCTAATCCTTAAAACAATACCTATGAGGTGCATACTGTTATCCCCATTGTGTATATGAGGAAAATGAGGGAAAGGAGCAGAGTTTAATATTGCATAGCTGGTATGTTTCAGTCATGATTTGAACCCAGGTTTATATAATCCAGAGCCCATATTTTTAACTACTCTGCTATCCTGCTTTACAGAATACTTGCAGATGGGTAAAGAATTTTTCAGATTAGCTTCCTGCCCCCAACCAATAAAAACTGTCTTCTAGTCATACCAGAAAAATATGAAAGGGGGTAAAAAGTAACTCTATCCCTGACCATACTGACCCATTCCAGATAAACAGATTATCTGAGATCACTGAAAAGTTAGCTATGTTTATTTGAGGAAAATTATTTCTAAATATGATTTGATCCTAGAAAGTGACACACTAAAATCATCTTATTTCAAAAACATAATGCTTTTCGCTGTTCTTATATCATTTGCCATCTAATTTTATTGTTCCTTGAAATGTTATCCTCCTTTCTGCATGTTTGCAGTTATTTTATGAAATTCTAGCTAGAAATAAAAATATAACTAGCAGTTTTCCCTCCTCACTATCCTCAGGAATATAATTCTCCCCTATGATAATCTTAAGGCTTCATGGCTCTTGGGTCAAAATTCCAAATCTAGGATACTAGCTTAGCAGTTGCACTGATTCCCCATCAGTTTTTGACAAAAATAAATAAATAAATAAGCACTATAAAAAATTAACAAGGCTTATAGAGGTGTATAATATAAATTTTGTCAAGAAGTTCAAACCACAGAGGACTAAACAAAGTATCAGAATAATTAAGAGTGAGTTTCTTCCTACCTCCATAGTAAATAATAGTCATTTATAGATTTAAAATACTTTAAACTAAAACTAAATTTTGAGATTGGAAGATGCTAACAGACTCAAAGTCGATCACTCTTTTAAATGTACTATGCTCTCTTTTCAAAAAATAATGTATCTTTCGCCCTGGCTGGTGTAGCTCAGTGGATTGAGCGCGGGCTGCGAACCAGGCATCGCAGGTTCGATTCCCAGTCAGGGCACATGCCTAGGTTGCAGGCCATGGCCCCCAGCAACCGCACACTGATGTTTTTCTCTCTCTCTCCCCATCCCTCCCTTCCCTCTCTAAAAATAAATAAATAAAATCTTTGAAAAAAAAATAATAATGTATCTTTCTTTAGTGACAGGCCTGTCTACATATTTCAGGGCTTACTTAAGAACTAAAGAAAATGTAACTCCTGTAAGTTGTTAGCATTGGAAAACTTAGTTCAGAGATTAAATTGCTTAAGAGATTTCAACCATCAGGAATTTAACAACAATAATCAAATATTTGAAAATTTCTGTTATTTGGAAATTCTCATATATTCCATCAAGTTACCATAGTGGAGCAGATTTGCATTAAGCCTAAACCTACTGATTTAGGTGTGATAAATTTGGAAACATTTGGACTTCACTAGGTATAAAATAGTATGATGATCTATTAAAGATTAAGAAAGTCTACTTGTAAAAATATTTTAAAATAGGAGTTAATACCCACCTCACTCAAGTGATTTAAACTTCATTCCTTACGTGAGGCTATTTTATTTTATTTCTCAGGTGCTTTTATAATATAAGACAAATACCTTTTCTCTCTCTACATAAGATAGACCTTAGAGATATAGTGGGTTCTGTTCCAGACCACCATAATAAAGTGAGTATCACAATAAAGCAAGTCATAATTTTTTCCATTTCCCAGTGCATATAAAAGTGATGCTTACACTATACTGTATTCTATTAGGCGTACAATAGCATAGTGTCTTTTAAAAAAACAATGTACATAAATTAAAACATACTTTATTGTTAAAAAATGCTAAGCATCACCTGAACCCTCATTGAGTTGTAATCTTTTTACTGGTGGAGGTACTTATCTTCAATATGTAAAAAAATGCAGTATCTGTGCAGCACAATAAAGCAAAATGCAATAAAACAGATCCACGTAAGTAAACAGATGGTCTCTAAATCCTCAACTCAAAAATTAAGTGTCTGACATTCTAAAATGTGTATTCTCCACCTCCCTCTGTACTCATCTTAAACAAGTCTAAGAGTTTATTCTATAAGTCTAATTTTGTATTCTATTTAAACTTTAGTTGTAGTTGCTAAAATATCAGCTTCAGAACTGAACTGCTTTATCTAATACTCATAGGCATGTGGGGACAGTACATAATGTCATACATTTTAGTTAGATCTTTTTTATCACAAATGTCAATTACAAGGTATAAAGAGAACTAAAAAAATAAGAGGCAAGTAAATGGTGATAGGAGATATTTTGTATAATTGGCAGGTTTTGCTGCAAAAGGTCTTGCAACTATTTTTTTATTTGCTCTGTAAAAAAACAAATACCTCTGTATTTCATAAAACAGCAAGCATATAGTAAGGAATGACTTTACGACATTCGAAATGCAATTTTTTATATGATTGTTTAAATTCAAATTTTTGTGTTTTTCAGACAATATTTTCAGAATTTATCACTATTGAAATGTTATTTCATGGCAAAGCTTTAGAGGTCTTCACTGCTGCCTACCAAAATATACAAAAGATTGATGAAGAAGAAGATTTAGAGGTATGACTATGTCTGTCTAAGCTCAGTTCTTCTATTAATATTGAAATATTTAAAAGACAGCATTAGTGTTTTGTAGTAAAAATATCTTAAATTAGATATGGGGTAAAAATATCTTAAATTAGAATACTACAATGGTTAATTTGTCATTGTGTAGAGTCCTAAATAGCTGAACTCCTATGATTTTTTTTATTTATTTAACTTTTCAAATTAACCATGGTAAAGTTCCAAGAATTAATTTCTTAGTAACTAGTAAAATGTAATCTAAATAAAGCCATTACATAAAATAACGTATCATTTTGACTGGTAGTAAGTCACTTTAGTGTGCTCAAAATAACATTCATTGATTTAAGCTAACATTTGAGTGTTTACGTCATGCACAGTACCCAAAGCTTTACATGCATTTCTCTTATTCACTCCTCAAACAATCCCATGAAGTAGGTGCTGTTATTATTCTCATTCTATAGCCATGAAAACAGGTTTAGCGGCTTTAAATAACTTGCCCACAGCCACTTAGTAAAAAGCAGAATCAGGTTTCTAGTCAGCTTTCTGTGACTTAATCTGTAAGCTATGAAATAAATGTAGGCATATGTCTGGCTTGCTTTGTACAGATAGTTAAATGCAAATAAATCTGGCCAACTAACATTAAAGCAGTTAAATGTCAAAGCCTGGCAACAATAAGCATATCTGAAGAGTATGTGGCCTACCCTCTTACCTTCCAAAAGAGAGGGAAAAACACAAAAGTACTTTTGCTGAAATAGATAAAGTGAATATTCAAGACATACTTTGTACTTACTATTTCTACAGAAGTGAAAAAGGCCATGTTTTCTCAAGATATAACCATCTGTATTAATAAGTAGAATTTGGGAGTGTCTGCCATTTGACAGTTTTGAAGATTCCCCGTTTCTTTTATTTACTAACTTCCACAAGCCTTTTCACTGCTACACTGGTTCCAGTAAAACCCGATTATATGAAAAAAGGTACATGTTTAATATGTGTAGCTTTCCAAAGCCAAAACCCATCACAGCAGTTTTATCAGTTATGCATATGCAATTATATTTACCTTCACTGTTTGTCAATAGATGGCGTCCTAAGTGCCCATTCCTTCTAAATACTAAAACTAAGATTTCTTGATTTTCATTCCTTTTCAGGTCCTATTTAAAAAAAAATAGATTATCAAGCTTTTATCTGTTGTTTGTAAAATAAAATATCAAATGCTTATATAGTGATTACTTTGGGCCAGCTACTCATCTTATGCATTTTATTTTAATCCATCAACTTTGATAAAAGTACTTATTGCTGTCCTTTCTATGGATGAGAAAACTGACAGTCAGGTTAAGAAACTTCCCAGAGGTTCCCATAACTAGTAACATAGCTGAGGTCCAAATCCAGTAGCCTTATAACACTGTTTTTATCCTCTCTACACTACTATACTGCCAGAAGTGTGGTTCTTCATGAGTGACATGAACTATTTCCTGCAGAAACAATACTTCACTGAGTAACAGGTTCAGAATTGATGCCTTCTAATACCCCTGACATGCCATTTAACTGACGCTAAAATTCCTTCAACCCTTCGAACCCTAAGATTTTCCTCCTCATTCCAGAGGCCCTAGATACCTTTTTTGTCACACCACTTCCCTTACAGCTTCTCTTGCCACTATTTTTAATCAACTAAGTAGCTTGTGGGAGGAGAGATAAAGATCTCAGGGCTGTGAGATCTACCGATCTGTTTTTGAGTATCAGTTCCCCACTTTCTAAAGGGAAAATATTGAGCAAGTTAACTTTTCCACACTTCAGCATCCTTATCTCTAAATGGAGGTACTTACAGTATTTACCTCATAAAATGTTCATTCAACAACTATTTATTGAGCACCTATTATATACCAGGCACCATTCTAAGTGCTGAGGATTTAGCATTTTAAGTTAGAAATGGAGTTCAGACAATAAAAAATATAGTGTATAACTATTTAAGTTTTATAATGTGATCAGTCTCATAGGGAAAACACAGTGTGCTGTGAGTGCAATGTCATGGAGGACTCCAAATAGTATGAAGCATCAAAAGAATGATTTAATTAGAAGCTTGAGGGATGAATGGGAGGATGCCTGGCAACAACTTTCAGAGAGAGATATGCAAAGGTTCTGAGCCATAACAAATTATAGGTACAAACTGTTACTATTATGCCATACAGAAATTGTGAAGAAGAGAACAGTCCACAGAGTGTTACAGGGCCAAAGGAAGTAAAATTGTATCAAACAGGTACCAAGAAGAGGAATGATCTTTTAAAAGCAAGGTTTCTTGGAAATAAGTACAGGAAATATACAGAGAGAGACAGAGAAATAACTTGATATTCTTCTTAGGTAGTCCATGCTTATGAGAACTACTAAGACTTATTCTGGCAGCACTTAAATTTTTCACAGTCAGGCATCTAGCTATATCACAAATCATCTTACCTTATTTGTTCTTCACATAAAAAGTATTCTCTGGCCCATTTGTTCTGTGCAATTATTTCAGAGCATATTTAGATCTTGAGACTCACTCCTAGAAGAGATCTTGGGCCATACTGGAAAATGCATTATTGCCAATATGTAAATCTGTTGTTTTGCAATGAGATTCATTTTAATTGGTTTAAAATTTTAAACCAAGAGTGTATATTGTCCTTTACTTCCTACTCTTAACTTCATTTTGCTAGAAAAGTTAAAAAAAAAATCGTATGCTAACAAAAATATATCCCTTCCAAATTCCTGTTGATTAATGAGTCACCCAGCTTTTATATCATACCAGGATGCCAGTGTTCCATGTCTGCCACCAAATACAATTGGGTCCTGAGTAACCTGTTAAATAACCTAAATAACATGCCTGAATTGCCCTAAAACACAAATCTTGCCTCTTGTATTAAGTTTCACCCCTTGATTCCTTTTTAGTTCCATACTTCTCTAAGGTTTAAAGAAATGCATATAGACATCCTTTAGTTTGGGTCTCCCCCCCCCCAAAAAAAAAACATTATGATTAAGTTCATGGTAACATCATTAATTTACCAGGTCACTGTCTTAAGCTAGGAAAGATAAAACAGGGCTCCTTGCATTAGAGGAACTTAAAACCAGTTGCAGAGACATAATTACAAAACAGTAAGATGAAGGCTCTATTAGGGTAAGAACAGTAGGAGCTACTGACTAGAGAGTAGAAGAAAGCAGAAGATGGAATTTGACTTGGCTCTTGAAGGTTGAGTGAATTCCAGGATGAAAAACCAGCCTTGCAAAGTCAGAATATAACATGTTCTGCATGCAGGTATATAGGCTAGAAGTGAAAAGTGATGGGTAGATTTGGGTGATCTTAAGCTGTGGATGTCACCAAGATATGTGAACTCTGGGTAGTCCGGAGCCACATAATTTTTTGGTATGGGATTCATATTTTGATCTTTAGTAAGGTCATTCTAAGTAAGCCATAAAGGAAAATAGTCAAAAATTAAAATAGAAATACAGTCAAACCTCAGTTTTCAAACATTTCCAATCTCAAACAGTTCAGTAACAGATTCCACTGTACCTCAAGTAAGGAATTTAGGCAGAATGCTCAGGCTTCTAGCTTGGTCTACTAAATGTATGGTAATTTATTTCATTGTAAAGGTCAATCTAGAGCTACACTGTCCAGTGTAGTAGCCAGTAGACAAATGTGGCTATTTAAGGTTAAAATTAAAAATTTAATTTCTCAGTCACAGGAACCACATTTCAAGGGCTCAGAAGCCACACACGGCCTTTTTGGACAGCCTAGAACAGTAAGCATTTCCGTCACCTCATTAAGGTCTAGTGGACAGTGCTGATCAAACAGAATAAAAGGCAGCTGGGAGCATAAATACAGCCATCAGAAGAGGTCCATAGAGAACTGGTTGAAGGGTAGCCAGTAAATAGTATAGGTAAGATTTTCAGAGAAAGGTGTCAAGAAAAGGAAAAGTAGCCTAAAGGAAGTTCTTTAACAATATTTATGGTGCAAGGAATAAAAGAGAAGATGTGAAGTAATAGAGCAACTGCACATGAAAAGTTTAGTGAAGGCATGCTTTGGGAAGTAAGTTTCAGTGCAAGGTCAGTGAAGATGACAAAACAATGACTGGTGATTTTTGCAAGAGCAATTTCAGTGGAAGGTAAAAGCCTAATTGTAGTTTACTGACAAATGAATGGAGAAGTAGAATGTTAAAGATTTTTTTAAGGAATAAAGTTTTATCTTAAAGTAGATAAAGAAAGAAGAAAAATTGATCTTGAGTTTGTTTGCTTTGGGAAGGAACCTGTACAGAGAGAACGCTTTTATTTGCTGGTTTGGTTTGAGGTTTTGGACAAAGGAAAAAAAGCACCTTGGAAAGAGTCAAAATGACATTTGCTTTAAGGGAAAAAAAACATGAGGTGAAGAGTTAAGGAAAAGGGGAAGGAAGTTGAGGAAATTCATATCTGATAACCTTACCTTTTAGTCTACATATTGGAGAAATGGGGCAAAAGACACATGTAGAAAGGCTTTAAAAAGTGGTAAGATCTGAAACCACAGCTTTAAAGAAAAAGAACTGACAAGTAACGGCAATCCAGATCCTAATGAGATTGGAATCCGTAAGTTGTAGTGGGTCTACAGTGGAATTATATTGGTAAGAGCTGAGGATAGGCACAACAGAAAGAATCAAAGGTGTGCTTTGCAGCCTTCCTATTGGTTTGCATATTCTTTTGGGGTGGAAACTTTTACATTTCCCCAGCAAAATCTTTCAAGTGACAGTTTAAGGATCCATCATTATCATATATGGTTCAAATAGAATTTTTTAGTTTTCAGCTTTACAACTTAAAATATTTTTTTAATTTTTTTGTTTTAAATTTATAATAAATAATTGAAATTTTGTACTGGGGAACAGGGGTTGGGGGAGGTTACTTTAAGAAGACTCTTAGCCCTGGCTGGTATGGCTCAGTAGATTGAGTGCCGGTCTGTGAATCAAAGGGTCACAGGTTCAATTCCCAAGTCAAGGCACATGCCTGGGTTGCTGGCCACATCCCCAGTAGGGGGCGCACAAGAAGCAACAACACATTCATGTTCCTCTCCCTTTCTCCTTCTCTTCCCCTCTCTAAAAATAATTTTTTTAAAAAAAACCTTAACTAAGAAGAATTTAACATGGCTTTCTAGATTTCCATTATTTAATATCTACTTTATAATGTTTTATCATTGCAACAGGTTTTCCGAAATTCTCTGTATCCACCAGATTATTCATCTCGTTTAGATATTGTAAGAGCAAATTCAAAGTCACCTCTTCAGAGATCTCTGTCAGCTAAGTGTGTATCTGGAACAGGACAGGTGAGCTAGAAACCATAACTTGAAAGAATTTGAGCTGCTGCCATTGGAATTGTTTAGTACTAAAAATGTTTTCCTTAAATCGTATGACCTCATGTAACTTATCCTTCCTTATCCTCTTAGACATAATGGTACCAGACTGCACTCCATGCATCTGTTATTTATTATGTTTTATATGGTAACACATACTACTCTCTAAAGCAGACGCTTCAGAGCCAAAAATGGAAAGGACAGGAGAATGCTCATCTAGATTTGTTCTCTGGTATAATATGAAGAACATAGATTCTGAAGTCAGCCTACTTAGAGTTTAAGTCCCACTATCATGACTTATTGGAAATTATACCTAAAAAGCACTTTTCCTGAACATTACCAGTAGGTCCAGAAGCACAGTTCTTTAGGTAAAGAGCCAGTTTTCTCAGTCTATATCCAGAAAGCCTGAGTTACCAGATTTGTAGAACAGGAAGGACTCAACAACCTTCTTCTCTAAGGGACCACAAAGGAAAATAATAGATTTTGTGGGCTGTACATATGGTCTCTATCCCATCTAAGAGCAGCAATAAGCAATACATTTATTTAAAAAAGCAATAAATGGCTGTGCTATAATAAAACACTATTTTAAAAAAAAAAGGCAAAATGGGCCATGGCTTGCCAACTCCTGATCTGGAGAGCTATGTGTTCTTCATATCTTGCCTTCAGAATTTAAAATTGAGCAAAATACTTTCAAAATAAAATTTTTAGGTAAATATGACCCAGCACCTTCTGTTTTCATGTCCTCTAAGTTATCTATTTACTGTTTTATATTCATGCATCTCTCCCCTTAAACAATTTACCTTAAGATTCCAACATTAAGTGATGTACACATATATTACATAAGTTTAGTATTACAGTACCTATGAAGTTTTGTGTGACTATTTAGAGTTAATGATGTTACACCTAAGTTAGATAACATCTCCATAGCACTTAAGAACACATTACCCCAGAGTTTCTCAACCTCAGCATTATGGACTAGAAGCCAGATAACCTGGTGATGGAAGAGGTGGTACTGCCCTGTGCCTTGTAAAGATGTTGAACAGCACCACTAGTCACTACTGAAGAGATGCTACACACAGAAGCATACACCCCTAGCTGTAACAATAAACAATGTCTCCAGACATTGCCAGATGTCCTCTGGAAGGTATAAGCACTCTCAGAAAGGTTTGGAACAAGATGACCAAAGTGATAACAGTCAGGACTTAAAGTTAAGTGGTGAATTCAGACTGTCAATTCATTCTATTTAAATTACTCTGTTTTTAAAGTTTACTATTTCAACTGCCTCACTGAAATATCCTTGTGCTTTTGCCATCCCTTTGATCATTCTCAATGTTTTGTGACCCAAGAATTGTTTAATCTAAATTTTTTGACATTCATAATATACAGAGACTATATTTTTTTCCGAAAGTATTTTGTTATGAAAGTACTGACATCCAACTGAAATGATTCATTTCAATTTTTATTCAAAAAATAACATGAATGGAAAGCCTTTTGACTGGTTTCCACCTTAAAATGCAGTAACCCACAGGCAATTTTCATTACTAAAAACCGTTATTTATGGACATTTTTCTGAAGTATTTGTTTTATGTGCCCTTTTCTGTAAGGGCATGTTTAAAATACCAAGCATGTACAAACATTTTTTTTTATGTTTTTTTAAACAGGTATCCACCTGTCGACTAAGAAAAGATCAACAAGCAGAAGATGATGATGAAGAGGATGAAGACTTAGATGTAACAGAAGAAGAAAATTAGTTTATGAGGACAAAGATGTAACAGAAGAAAATTCATTTTCTTAAGTAAACTTCACATTTCCATTTTTATCTTAAATGACTTGGAATCCAAAAATCACTAAATTGTAAAACTTTATACTGGTTTGATACATTAAACCTCAAAATGAAATCCTACTGGAAATGAAAAATAAAGGAAATTTATGCTGACAAAAATGAAGGCTTTAAAAAACATTACACACCAGTCATTTTAACATCCTGTCTAGCAGTATGTGATCTTTTTGTATAGGTTCCATTTTTTAAAAAAGATTATGTATTTTAAAAGTATTTCATATTAATTACCTAGTTGAGGTTACAATAGATGACAAAAAAGAAAATATTTAACAATACCACTTGCTTCTTTTAGGTTAGGACATCATGCTTTCATTACCAGAAAAGAGTCCTTAGTCATTCTGATTAAATACAAATTCTATTCTGTAAAGCCTTAATCAAAAAAAAACTTTCATTTTTACTGTAACCTGAAGTTTTATCTTTTAATACATAAATTTACTTTTCAACAAGAACATAATCACCCTTGATTAAAAGTAATGGGAACCTAGGATATCAGTGTTCTATAACTATACATACAGCACATATTTCAGCTTTTAAAAGCCACATTCAGCCTGATTCTAGTTTTAAAACAAAACTGCTGTCATAATCAAGTTGTCATGGTACTACTGCAACTTTTGGAAAGCTGTAACTTGGTGGAATGTTGCCTAAGAAAACACTGTGGACAAAGGCATAAATCATTAAAAATTCTAAGAAAATTTTACCAAATTACCATCTAATAAAAAGGAGGAATATATAGTCACAATTATTCCTGAAATGTGAAACTAATTAGAGCCTTTCAGTGCATCTGATGCTTTTGTTTCTTTGGATGGGGAATTGTATTTTGTTATTTCATGGATCCCAATCAGGCATATACAAACTAAGAAATACACAAAATCATTTGGGAAAACTACTAAAAGCAATCATTCATAACAAAAACAAAGACTTTCTAGAATTTTTTTTGACTGTTATTCATGTCCTTGTTATTTATGGTTCCATTCTTGACAAAGCACTGTTTCCTGAGTGAATATTCCTATGTGATAAAATTACTTCAGTACTTTAAAATAATCAAAACATTTTAAAATCCTAAATAAATTGGTTAAGGAACTGAGGATATCACTGCATTTTTATTTTCCCAGTACTTAAACCTAGTGGTGTACTTGAGAGAAAAACAAGGTTATATTTCTTTTGCTGCAACTTCTGAGCATCGGTTGCCCAATCTGTAGTCAAAACAGTGTGACATGTAAATCAGCAAATAATTAATACAGAATGTAGGCTCTGCCTACCTCAAAGAAACATTCTAAGGACAAAAGGACTACTATACATGATAATACTTTCATTGATGTAAAATTAAGTTTCTTTTAGACCAGACGTAGGTGCAAACTTTTCCTTTAAAGGCTAGGTGGTAAATATTTTTTTATATGAGTGAGCCAAAAGACAAAAAGCAGCCATTTAAATGTAACCACCTTTACATACATAAAAACCTCTTTTTCCTTGTAAAAAAAAAACAGGCAACCACCTCAAGCAGTTACTTAGCTTATAGGCCTCCATTTCTTATCTCCAAAATAAATTTAAGATTATTAGGATTAGAGGATAAAGTTAATTTACATAATTATAGATCATAAATATATAGTATCTAATGCAGCTCAGTAAGTGACAGCTAACATTTAATACACACAGGTGACAGGGTCACTACTTAACAGATGGACTGAGTCCATCTCTATGGACTAAGTCACTCTTGGCCATGTTCTCAGTAATTGGTAAAAGTGCATTCCTGATAATGATTCCTACCTTACCTGTTGGTCATGGGCTTAAGTTTACTTTCTGGACATGATCTGTATTTTCCACATACCCTCTAGACAAAAATGTTTTAAGATAATTAAAATGCCATTAAACTAAACCAATATGCCCTAGTGTACCTGATATATCTAGCAGTAAGAAAAAAATAAAATTGGCTATGAGATACTGAAGTTAGATGATGAGTATGTGGGCCTTTATTTAGTACACGTGTACTAATGTGTACTCATAATTTTATGTGTTTGAAATTGGTGATGTGCTAGTAAGCTGACTCCCTAGAGTGGAAAATGTCCTGATTTGTTGCATTTGCCAATTTCCACGGTGTAATACTCCTACCACGACCAATTTTGGTCATCAACATACCACTGTAGACCGAGTTGGGAAAAGATGTGAAAAAAATGGCTCCCAACCAGCAGAATCCAAATTTGTATGATAAACTTTTTATTTTAAAAAAGTTTGAAAATATATTAAACTGATAGATTACAGAGTAAAATTCACTTCATATCAATCCATTATTTTTACATTTATAATCAAAATACAAAGCTTGTGTTTACTGTTGGCCTCTTATCCACCCCTACCACACACCAGCCTCCTTTCAGCAGTTCTACATTCACAGAAATTTCACTTTTAAGCTTCATCTTAGCTTTTATTGGTATATATTTGAGAACATTTAAGTCCTCAACAATGCTGACCAAATGAACTATGTATACAGTCTTTTAGCATGTAAAAATATTCCTTCCTATTTTGTTCACTGTGCTTGATTTGGATATTAGCTTATCCTTCATCTAGCTATTTATAAGCTTACTAGTTTGAAGAGCCATACTGATGTGTTTTTGAACCAAACTTACCAGTTTACTCATTTTACTAGCAAGCAGAATATTCACTATTATTAAAAACAAAGTTAAGGTTAGCTTCTCTCAGACTTCTTTAAACCACTGAAGATTATTCCAAAATACTTATACTACTAATTGGCTAAGTAATGACACAGTCAGTTTTCTACCTCTGCAATATCCTAATATTAAATGACAACTACTGTATATCAATTCAAATTTTATACTTATTTGCTCAATGTAGGAAATCTCTGGACACAGAATTGAAAAAAATTACCTAACTTATTTTATGTAACTATAAAAAGCCAAAGTCAAATCATGTTTGATAAAATTAATTTTAAATTAGAAGACAATATATAATGTTAGCATCCAAGAGAAACCCTGGATATATAAAAACTTTTAAAGTTACTTTGTCTTTTGTTCGCAATGTTTGAGAACACTAATTTTACTTTCTAATGTCATTTTTAAAACTACAATGGAAGTAAAAAAATATGGTTCACTCTTGAAAATGTTTTTAGCAAGGTCTTACTAAAATTTAAAGTACCATTCAACAAAGTTAGTAGGCAAAAGTGTTAAGAGCATGAACTGAAGTCACTGGTGAGTGTGTTGAAACTGGCTCCATGATTTACTAGCTATGATTTTAGGCAAGTTATTTAACCTCTCTAAACTTTATTATCTCATCAATAAAACACAGGTAAATAATACTTACTTTATGGTTCTTACCATATTGAGGTCATGCATGTAAAGTGCTTACACTTCCTAGCACATAGTAAGTGCCCAATATTTGTTAGCCATTAATATCACGGATATAGAAAATCAAATGCAGTATTTGCAAAATTCTATACTAAATGCTGAATATCAAAAGTCAAAATCTGATCTCACAAGTCTAATAGTTGTTTGGTCTTTTGATACAAAGTTTTGAAATTAAAGAATGAAAACGTAATAAAAATAGAAGTTACACGAATCATCGAAAAATTCTTCCTAGAAACACAAGTCATATCTATCAGGTGTTCCCAGCACAAGCCTGAAAGTCTCTTTGTACCTACAATTATTTTTTGTCTTTTTAAGTATTTTGAGTTAATCTTACCAGTTTGGTTGATGAGATGTTGAAGAAACCACAGGAACTATACACATAACACTCTACACTAGCATTATAGAATGTTTGGTCACTTCTATCATAAATATTATTTAATGTAACTGTTGAAAAACTTCATAAAAGAAGCTGTAATTCTTTTTTTCCCTTTTATACAAATACAAGTTAATTAGCTGGTCTACTCAGTTGCAATGTTTTTATTTTTATAAAACTTTTCAAGTCATGAACATGGAAACTAAGGATCTCCTAACCTCTTTACATAAGTAAATTTCAAGTTCACAGTATGTTCATTTAGAAGTATTTATAATTAATAGGAAGCTTAACACAGTAATAGCTCAAGACAAGGAAGAGGGCATTAATTCTGCAGGCAGTCAGCAATGAAATTGCTAAACCTGAACAAATCAGTTACTGATGACCATTTCCTTATACATTTTGAGTAAAATATATAGACTACAGAATGCAAACAAAAATGAATATAAAACTTGTCTTCCCCAAATACAGCTCTACTTTATACAGGTCTTGAGGTATACCCATGACATCAACAAAAATTAATGAACTCAGGGAATTAGTCCTCTTCCCCACTGTCAAAAAAAAAAAAAAAACATATATAACTTTAATTAGAAAAAATAAACGGCAACTTGCAAGCAAAATAAAACTAGACTTACATTCCACAACTTATATTTGTTCCAGTAACAGATCAAATTTAAGATGTTTTTCATTAGATTATTAAAATAAACACTTTTAAAAAACAAATGTATTTTACTGCATCGATACTGTGGGGAGGTAACTCTGAATTTAGACATGCTCTCTAGAGCAAAATTAACCGAACTTTGCGCGGGCCAACTGGCCTATCATTTAGATCTTTAATAGCAGCCATAGCTTCATTATAGTTTACCATAGCGACAATGGCTTCCCCTGTAGGTAATCCTTGCTCATTATACTGTATCCTAACTGAATCAGGTATGACTCTATAACCATGAAAAAAGTCTAGAATTTCATTAACATTAGCTTTAAATGGAAGATTCAGTATCTTAATAGGTGTTATTCTACCTGAACTACAATTTAATTTCGGATCAGGCATAAATCTCCCCTCAGGAAAACTTCCCATACTACGCTTTCCAAAATCAAACTTGCCACCTTCTGGGCGACCGAAATTCACAAAAGGGCGATGACTTCTAAAATCATCTGATGGATTCCTAAACTCTTCACCAGGCGGTCTAAAATCGTCAGGAAGTCTAGAGTCCTCCTCTGGAGCTGCCCTGAGATCTTCCTCCGGACACCGCCTGAAGTCCTCATCAGAAGGGCATCTAAAATCTTCCTCCTGGGGACTCCTAAAGTCCTCTTCAGTAGGATTCCTGAAGTCTTCATCTGGGAGGCGCCTGAAATCTTCATCAGGTGGATGCCTTAAGTGTTCCTGGGGTGACCGTCGGAATCGGAAATGCTCCTGGGGCGGCCGTCGGAAATGCTCCTGGGGCGGACGCCGGAAATGCTCCTGGGGCGGACGCCGGAAATGCTCCTGGGGGTACCGCCTCAAGTCCTCTTCAGGAGAATACCTGAAATCCTCAGGAGAACGTCTGAAGTCCTCCACTGGTGGACGCCTAAAGTCCTGTTCGAAAGGTTGCCTTAAGTCTTCCTCCGAAAGTCGCCTGAAGTCCTCCTTAGGTCGTCGCCTCCATTCCCCCGGGGGAAGCCGCCTAAAGTCATCCTCAAGGGGTCGTCTCCAATCCTCCTCACGTGGCCGTCTGAACTCTCCCTCGGGAAGTCTCCTCCAGTCCTCCTCTGGAAGCCGCCTCCAGTTCTCCTTGGGAAGCCGCCTCCAGTCCTCCTCAGGGGATCGCCGAAAGTCCTCCTCGGGAGGCTCCCTGAAATCCTCCTCTGGTGGACATCTCCAATTCTCTTCCCTTGGGTGCCTTAAGTCTTCTTCCCCACGGTATCTGAAATCCTCCCAAGGGCATCTGAAGTCCTCCTCCTGAGGCCTCCGGAAATGTCCCTCGCGAGAGTGCCTGAATTCTGGGGAGCGCCTGAAGTCCTCTGGGGAATGCCTAAAGTCTTCTGGAGGGCATCTATCAGGCTGTTGGAAATCCCCTTGTGCATGCCTGAAATTGTCCAGCTGCCTCAAGTCTTCTTGCAGATGCCTAAAGTTTTCAGAAAGGCCCACTGCATATACTGGTAGATCATTTGAGTCAAATGAATGGGAAGGGTAATCCCTATCACATGATTTTGAATGGTCTTGCCTTCTTCTACTGGACAGCAAAGAAAAATTTACATCAAATTCCTGCATCTGTGCCTCAGATATAAGTCTTAACAACACCTCTGTCCCCAAGAATCTTCGACGATTTAAACGTTCAGCTTTCATAGCCTGTTCTTCTGACTTGAATTTCACCAGTGCTTCCCCCAGACCAACGCCTTTGTCATCATAAAGCAAGTAAATGTCATCCTCAGCAAGAGAAAAGTCTGCAAAGAACTTCTGCACTTCAACTTTTGTAACATCAAATGGAAAATTTCTCATATATATGCACAGTTTCTGGCCAGAGTAGCCTTCTTGAGAGTATTTTTGTGAAACACGTCCAATCCTCTCTTTCTCTACAGATGCTGGCCTTTTCTTTTCATAACATTCAATGAACTTCAGCATTTGTTTTCTAGAAATTGGATCAACAAGAACTGGACGATATTGTAAAACAGTCTTATGTAAACCCAGAGCAGTGTTATAGTCTTTCAGCGTCTTGAACATCACAAAGGCATATCTTGTTCTTCTTTCATCTTTATATAAAAACCTAATCTGTTCATTAGTCAGATCAGTATCTCTAAAGAAATTTCTTAAATCTCTTTTGTTAATACTTAGGGACAGATTTTTTAAGTGAACATAAAATGCCAGGGGGGAACGAGAACGTGTTCTTCTGGGAGATTTTGAATGAGATCGTTTTTGAAAATGCCTATCATTTATTCCTCTTGGTGGAGAATGTTCTTCAGTTCTCATAGGAATGTCACCCTCCTTACTTGTGCTACCACCAAACTCAATCCACTGTTGTTCTGAGCCTTGCATTACTTCTATAAATCTGGAACCCATAAAACTTCTATGACATTTAAGACCTCCTGAAGCATCAACACATGAAGCAAATTTTACTATGGCATCACCATTATTTCGGCCATCATGATGTTTTAAGAAAATTACTCCATCCACACACAAACCAGAGAAAAAGACACGTACATCATCTTCATTTACTAAGTAAGGCAAACCTCGTAGAAACAAGTAAGGATTCTCCGCCTTTAATGGTCGTGTCTTTCTTGGTCTTAAATCACCATGTCCTGTACCATTAGTATGAAACCCAGCATCTTGATTAATCGGAGAGCCATATCCAGAATTACTTGCTTCTTCTTTAATACCCTCAACAAAATTAGATAAGCAGCCAACCCCTGATGCCCCAGATCCCGGTCGCTCTCTTCCTTTGTGATCAGTTCTTTTCATTTCTATAGTCTTCTGCATTTCTGCCTTACTGCTAAGAAAGAGCTCTACAGATGAATCCTTGATAAACCCTCCTGAACGACTTATGGCACGTCTTGCATCTTCATCTGTTGCAAAAATAATAAAAGCCTCCCCAATTTCCCCTCCAATTATATGCACTCCTCCATCAGGAATAGTCAATCCCGTAAAAAAGTGACGAATATCCGCAGGCCCCGCAATAAAAGGAAGCCCCAGTAAACGGATGACTACAGCCATGCTGAGCTCAAATCACAGCAATAATGACCTGCAGACAAAAAGGTACACATAATAGCAAGTCTTATTTTTGAAGTACCTTATCCGACACTAAGCTTAATAATTACTTGGTTCCTACTTTCTTCAGCACTTTATAAATGACAACAAAATACGAGTTCACAAAAATATTGATTGTATCTAATTCTTTAAAAAAATAAGGAATAAACTTTTCTCCCATCTAAACATACAAATAAACTGACTACTTTGAAGATACATTTTCATATCACCTATACTATATAGTATGAACATCAAAAATATAAAATCTTCTTTGTAAGTCTGCCAAGTACTGTTTCACAACAAGACCAGAAAAACTTCAGACTCACTAAGAAACATATTTTCTACTGACACATGAGAGAGAACTCTGTGGATGAAAGAATTTTACCATGATGAATTTTACATATTTATAAAAGCCATCTATGGTCAGTATATAATATCTGCTCATTATTTAATAAATTGTTTACCACTAGTGCATCCCTGGCCAGACATAAAGTACAGAAGCCATGGGTACCCTAATATGTATTATTCTACTTTTACATTTTTTTTGTCAAGCCTCTGTGAAAAGCCTTAAACTCTGGATATCTTACCTTTTTTATTTTTTAATTTCTTGGACACCTGTTAATTCTGTAAAAGCAACTTAACTGTGGAAAGAAAATGAAATATAATTAATCTCAGGACTCTATAATTGATTTTAAGCAACGCCAGATTAGGATATTCACTTCAGAATGACCTATTAAAAAAGTGAAGCAATATAAGGAACCACAACTATGGGCATTACGAGATGGTCTTCTTTGTTCTGAGAGGAAATAAATCATTCTTTAGCAAAAAGGGCCTACAAATTCGGAGAAGACATCTGCAAAATATATTTTTTTTAATTTCCTATAAACTAAACTTGATTGAAAATGGTACGAGGAAAGGGATGATGGAAATGTTACACATTTTAACTGGAGTATTGGTTACATGGGTACATAAGTCTATCAAAGCTAAATGAATTTTATCTTTAAGGTCTGTGCTTAAGTTGTATATAAATTTTACATCCACTTAAAAAAAATAGAAAAGACAATCTTTCCACAAGTAAAATGAAATTTAAAAACAATAAAAAATTCCCAAAACTTTCTATCTCTTCCAACCATGAAAAGACCAAATACCTAACTCACTAATATGTCTGATGCTTGTAATTCTCTTCCCTTTCAAAATGTAAGACCAAATCATCTTAAAAAGGTGACCATTCAAAATGATCAAATAAAAGAATAAAACACTTCAAAAACCAATTTTTAAACAAAATCCAAATAATGGCTACCATTTGGATACAATTTTAAGTTTTACATATACACTTCCAAACATGGAACCAAATATAATTAAAGCAAATACTGAAATATCTCTAAAATCAAAAATCTCAGCTACAACCATTTCTTTTCTTAAACTCAACTATTACACTACTCCATAAACTCCTAAAAGAAATCACTATTCATCTCAAGTCAAACAGAAAATGTTCAGATACAGAATCTTCTCAAGCTTCCATTTCAAACAACTACACTGGGTTCTAATGAATAAACCCAAATGACAATGTAGAAAAGTAAAAATATCTGTAATGTTTGGGGACTATCAGTAGGAACTACTGAAAAATTTCAACCTAGTGTTTCCTTAAGGAAATTCACATCAACTTTCAGAGATAACCTAACAATATTTAATTTAGTTTTCCAAGTAAGTTTTTAAGAGCCATTAAATTAATAATTATAAATTGGTTTTTAATGTCCAGATAAGTGTTCCTTTAATTCAGTACTTATACACAATTACCACTTTTCCACAAAGTGGAGTCTGAAGACACATTCTTTGAAGTCTGCAGGATTTATTTTCCTTTGAAAAGTGTCCAAGATTAAACTTTATAAACTACAAGCTAAACTAAAAAAAGATATCAAGAAATTGCTTGGCACCTTAATTATCAATGTCAAATTAATATTAAAAATATTAATGAGATTTACTGTTAAAATATTTGCATGGTATATGTGGGGGCAGGGTAAGTATTTGGAAAATATCTGTACCTTCTGCTCAAAATTGCTGTAAACCTAAAAAAACTGCTCTAAAAAATGGTCTATTTAAAAGAAAAATCTGCACACTACCAAAAAAAAAAAAATCAAATATAAGCCTAATTCTTCAACAAACCAACATCTACACCAGCATTTTAACAAAAACTATAAACGGCTTCTGGAATAGTTGTCACCATGATTCAAGTTCTAAAGACTCCTTCTTATGCAAACTGACTTAGCTCCTTTTTTTACTTTTAAAATGTTTTAGAAAACAGTGTAAGATACATACCATATGTCTCTCCCAATTTTTTTTTTAAGTTTAAAAGGGATTTACCCTGAGAAATAAATCTACAAGAAAACTTAGGGATGTTTCAGGGAATAATTATGTCAAATTCCAAAGATTTCTAGTAATTTATCCTCCCGAACTTAAAAACAATATTTTACCTAAGTAGTTCCATGAGATCAAATCTCATGAGTTCCAATTCAAGCAGACTATATAAAAAATGTGTTTTAATTTACCACTGTTAAATATAACTAATGCTTAAAATTTTTTGCCCTTCAGATACTAAGGTAATGTACCATTTATCTCTGCAATAACACAAGAGACCTCTTACAGGTGACCAGTTCTCAAAATGAACACTTTTCCTCTGTTTGCCAAGTAATTTCCTTAAGCAAATTCTCCAGAAACTCCATTCTTAGAACATTACACAAAAAGCAAAATACTCTAAAGCACTTAAAATTTTTCTACTTATGAATGCAAAAGTATTTTTTGTGACTGATGATTTAAAGACAGTGACAGATTGGAACTTCAAACCTATGAAAAGAAGGAAATGGGTCCTTAAAAGCTCATTTAAGGGCAAGTCACTGAAATTAACGAAATCATTTTAAACTCATTTTGCTGCACTTTTATCCAACAATTCATCCCCCTTGGTTATCATTATCACTAAACAATGAAACGTACATCCTCTAATCAAGCCTGAGAGGGCACTGGAGGCCAAATTTAAATAGGTATTATTTCAGATCCATTTGATTTTAACTAGCAAATAACAAAGTCATTCCAAACATGGTGAGGGAGCATAAATTGCGACGTTTCAAATCGCAGTTATGATAAAGCACATTCAAACTCTATACACATAAATTTCCCCCGCAGAAAATAATCTACCCCCAGTCCACAATTATTCTTTATGATGACCTGCCTTTTATCCTCTTATAATGTAATGGTTCAAATGAAAACCAAAGGCATGAAGACAGAACCATAGTCCCCAATAGGCTCTGTAAATGAAGACGAATCCACACGGCACAGGATTTCCCATATCATCCATCAATCCTCAAATGGGGATCAGCAGAAAGCATCGCTTCCATAGCCCAAAGCCTTTGTCCAGACTCCCAGGGGTCAGAGCTTCCTGTTTTCACGCCAGGCCCAAGTTGCTATGTGCGATCCGATGCTGTCGCCAGACCTTCCAACAAAATCAGCTTTCAAATTAACCTGGACCACCCCACCTCCGTGCCTTTCTGTTACCAGGTCCCAAGGGCAAACAATCCTCCCTAACTCGCCAGAGCGTGAACTTCCAAATTTAAAACACTTTGGCCCCTCTCGCGCCTAACGAGCTGGGCCTTCAGCGCTTTCCTGCAACCGCTAACTACAATGACAGAGCAAAGGAAAAAAAAATACCTATGAAATCCCTCGAGATCTTCACTTTTAAGAAATCTGGAAAGCGCACACACAACAGCACTTGGAGGCTGACGGGAGAGTGAGTGTTTAGTAAGTAAAGAGGGTGCCCTAACGGCAGAAGCACAGCTAGGTCCTGGCGGGGCTGCCGGCCCCGCCTTTCCCAGTTCTTCCGTCCCGACGCCAACTCCTCCCCACCCCCGACGCCCCCAGGGTAACTGCTTCGCACTTGGCAATAAACACACACCACTGCTGCGGAGTCGGACACACTGGCCGGGGGCGGGGGACACTCGTCGTCGTGGTCGTCGTCGTCGCAGCAGCCTCCCCAGAAGAGGTAGAGAGAGCCCTCAGTGAGCCTAGAAGAAGATGGCGCCCACTCTCCCCTCAGCTCCGGACAAACGGACGTACAGTTTGCCCATGCGCTCTCCAGGCGTAACCCACCACCCCGGCACCCCGGCCAGGTTTGCGCACGCTCCCTGACACTCACCCGTTTCCCGTTATCGGGGGTGAAGGGAGGTGCCAGCCCGAACCCGCCCGACTATGCTGAGCTTCTGCGCATGCTCAGATTCCAGCCAATCTGGGAGCCACACCAAGGAAAAGAGAGAATTCAACACAGAACTCGGGGATCAACTGGTACCTAGAATGAGAAGCTTCAATAAAGAACTGCTTTAGTACATTGTTCAGTGGATAAACGTTCGTGATTTCCAGGAGTAAAGGAAAGGGAGGTAAAAGCAGAGAAAAGTTGGCGATTTCTTTTTCTTTTCAGTGTTGCAATTAATGTGTGGCATAAGCATCTTCTGAAAGGATCTTTGTAAACTATAAGAGGCCACAAAATAATAGTTTTACTACCTTAGATAGTCCCAAGATACAATGCCAACACCCAGGAGGCTTAATAAATGCATGCTTATTCAGTTTGATAGACACCAATAATTTTATGTCTGCATTTGTTGTTCCTGTCTTACGGTGTTTTGAAACATAGGAACAAGCCAATCATGAAAACTGGGAAGTGAGAAAGCACAATTACAGTCATGTTCTATAATGCCTGCTCTGTAATAGCTGGTGAACCACCTTGTGTTTGATTTGATTTTATTGTTTACAAATAAAGCAGCCCGCCACATTCATAACTACACACGCATTTATCTGTTGTTTCAAACCTCACTAACAAAGCCAAAAACACATCTTTAAAATAGTTACAGGTAAGAAAAAATGTTTTCAAGCCCTCACTCACTGCAAATACACATTTTTTAATTTAATATGATTGTGAGTAAGAAGAGGTAGTTTAACAAATGGACAATAGGTGGTTCCTGGAGTGAGAGCCACCATTTATTTACACACTTGGGCAAATTACTTAGCCTCTGTGCCTGTTTCCTCATTCGTAAAATGAAGGTAATAACAGTAGCTACCTCTTAGTGTTGCTGGAAATGTTGAATGACTCCCTGTTTCTGTTTCTCTCTTTCTCTCTCTCTCCCACCCCCGGCTCCACCCCCCCCTTCTTCTCTCTCTCTAAAAGCAATAAAAAGAAGAAGAGAAAGGAGTTTATCATTCAAAACATACTAGAGGCCACAGGGTTAGGCACATTTCCAAAGTGAGTATCTTCGACACGTATGTGCCTCCCAAGCCGTATGTGAAACTACATTACTGTGTGAGTTGTGCCATTCACAGCAAAGCAGTCAGGAAACATTCTCATGAAGCCTGGAAGGACCAAACACCCAATACTGATTTAGCACCCTGCAGGTGCTGCCCCATGACCTCCACCAAAGCCCATGTAAGGAGCTAAGCCTTTAAGGACTGTCGAAGAGTTTCCTGGAAAAGATTAAATGGAAATTGTACTCAAAGAAATAAAATAAAAAGCACACAAAAGAAATGTTCCAGAATGTTAAATTGTTAATATTAATTCACAAGAATAAACACTATTAAAGTGAACCCGAGATGAACTCAGTCTGACCAGAACTTTCCTGGCTATATACATTCTCTATATGAAGTCAAATGATCAGGGAATTGTTTGCTAAGCATGGAAATAGAACACAAGTTACCTAATCTCAAAAAGTGTTTCTCTGTTAAGGGTACCTGGAAAAAACTCTCATCTATTTTACTTTTAAAATCGGTTTTAGAAAGTGAGAGGAAAGGAAAGAGAGGAACATTGACCTGCTGCCCCATCCATTCATACACTCTTTGGTTGACCACTGTATGTGCCCTGAATGGGGACTGGGGATCGAACTAGAAACTTGGTGCATCAGGATGACACTCCAACCAACTTCACTACCCAGCCAAGACCATTCTCATCTATTTTAACAAGAGTAACAGCTATCATTTAATGAGCATTTACTATAGGATTCATCTGAACAAGTGTGCTTAGGATAGGCTTGGATAGGTATTACCAGCCTCCTTTGTTGTTCTGGGATGACCATTCCCTTCTATTGACTCGGATTTTCTCCAAACAGGACACTACAGTGAACGCATGTCTTTTCTATTCTGCCTCTGCCTTTCTCAGATAACCATACCATTACAACTAAATAAAGAATTCAAAGTATTTGGATTTAATTACATGATATTCTGGTTCTTGAATATTTCTTGAATCTTTAATGTGTCAACATTAAAACCTGATCATTCTAGAGAACAGAGACAACTTTCTGGAACAGCAAAACATAAAACTATACCCTGAAACATGGTAACCCCACAAAGCCTTAGCCATTCTGTGTCTCTACCTGGGTAATTAGCCCTCTCCCAAGTGTACTATCACAACTACAGCACTACCTACCTTTCTGGATGATTTTGGTATCAGATATTCAGCTGTCTTTCCTAACTCTTCAACACCCACAAGAAGAGTCTTCAATCACTTGGTCTCAGAGTTCCTTGATTTTGTTACCTCTAAGGTGCTTCAGGTTTCTTGCACACCCTGACTCCCATTCAGCAGGCATTTATTGAGTATAGACTGTGAGTCAATCACCTCACTTAAGGCTCCTGAAAGACAAACCTGAAGAACTCATAATTCTCTTTCCTCAAGGAGCTCATACTACAGTAGAAGAAAGTGCACACTTGTGCAGCTAGTCATCACGTATGGGAAGATGCGTACAGTCTAGGATTTAAGTTGATGGGCTCTTGGATCAGGAAGATCCAGGTGTAAATTCCATCTCCGCTACTTCATGACTGTAGACAATCCTTGTCCTTACACTTCTCCACGTATAGAGTAAAGACCATAGTACCCATAATGCAGGTCCATTATGAGGATTAAGTGAAATAACACTTATAAAGCACTTATCACAGTCCTTAACATGTAATAAACTCCACTTAGAATCCAAGGGGGCTGGTTCAGAAATCAAAATACCGTAGTTTCAAGCCTAACTCTGTCACTTATTAGCTACATCAGTTTAGTTGCTGAACCTCTCTGCGCCCTGATTTCTTCACTTATCAAATGAAGCAAGATTGTTGTGTAGATAAAATGATCACACACACACACACACACACACACACACACACACATATTGAAGGTGTAAAATGAAACACCAATAAAGGCTTATAACATGAAATTTTACATGTTGCTCTGGTGGCCTGAATGCTCATTTCCTATTTTCCCCCTCCAGTGGTCCTCAGAGGCACATCTGCAAAACTCCCAAGGGTTGTTGGAACACTATTTGGATACCACTGATCAAATAAGGAGCTCCCTCAGTTGTGTGTGTGACTGATGTCAGATCTAAGAGACTTAACAGGATCAACACATGAATGACATTGGTAAATAAGAATGGAACAGGCCCCCCAGCATTTAAGTTGGATAACTCCTTTCCTGAGGTAAATAGGAGTCTTGTCTCCTTCTGAGATCCTGAACATTCTATTGATGCTATAGGTTAATAAAGCAGGCATGCAGAAAGAGTACTGTATCAAAATATTGGTGTTTCATTTGTGGGCAGATGAACCAGGAGGAACAACTGGGGAGCGAGACAGATCACACAACCCAGGGTTCCAGCACAGGGAAATAAAGCCTTAAAAACCTCTGATTGAAAACACTAGTGGGGGTTGCAGTTGCTGGAAAAACTCCCAGCCTCACAGGAGAGTTCATTGGAGACACCTACAGGGTCATAGAATGTACACAAGCCTACCCACTTGGAAACCAGCACCAGAAGGGCCAAATTTGATTGTGGGTAGTGAGTAAAGTGACTAGAATCCAGTAGAGAGCAGAGCAAGTGCCATTGTTCCCTCTTGGACCCCTCCCCTACATACAGTGTCACAAAGCAGTGACATGTTTGCCCCACACTGGTGAACACCTAAGGCTCCACCCCTTATATGTAACAGGTGTGCCTAGACACACACACACACACAAAAAGGCCCAAATGAAAGAACACATCAAAGCTCCAGAAAAAATACAACTAAATGACAAAGAGATAGCCAACCTATCGTATGCACAGTTCAAAACACTGGGAATCAGGATGCTCACAGAATTGGTTGAATATGGTCACAAATTAGATGAAAAAATGAAGGCTATGCTAAGTAAAATAAAGGAAAATGTGCAGGGAACCAACAGTAATGGGAAGGAAACTGGGACTCAAATCCACAGTGTGGACCAGAAGGAAGAAAGAAATATTCAACCAGAAAAGAATGAAGAAACAAGAATTCCAAAAAATGAGGAGAGGCTTAGGAACCTCCAGGACATCTTTAAACGTTCCAATATCCGAATCACAGGGGTACCAAAAGAGAAGAGGAAGAGCAAGAAATTGAAAACTTATTTGAAAAAATAATGAAGGAGAACTTTTCAAATCTGGCAAAAGAAATAGACTTCCAGGAAGTCCAGGAAGCTCAGAGAATCCCAAAGAAGTGGGACCCAAAGAGGGACACACCAAGGCACATCACAATTACATTACTCAAGATTAAAGATAAGAAGAGATTCTTAAAAACAGCAAGAGAAAAGGAGACAGTTACCTACAAAGGAGTTCCCATCAGACTGTCAGCTGATTTCTCAAAAGAGACCTTACAGGCAAGAAGAGGCTGGAAAGAAGTATTCTAAGTCATGAAAGGCAAGGACCTACATCCCAGATTGCTCTATCCAGCAAAGCTTTCATTTAGAATGGAAGGGCAGACAAAGTGCTTCTCAGATAAGGTCAAGTTAAAGGAGTTCATTATCACCAAGCCCTTATTTTATGAAATGTTAAAGGGATTTATCTAAGAAAAAGAAGATAAAAATATGAACAGTATAATAACAACGAACTCACAGTCATTAATAACCACACCTAAAATAAAACAAAAACAAACTAGCAAACAACTAGAACAGGAACAGAATCATAGAAATGGAGATCACGTGGAGGATTATCAGCAGGGGAGTAGGAGGGGGAAAAGGTACAGAGAATAAGTAGCACAAATGGTAGGTAGAAAATAAGAGGAGGTTAAAAATAGTATAGGAAATGTAGAAGCTAAAGTATTTATATATAGGAACCGTTTCATGTGGGGTAGGAATGTAGCTCAGCCCCCACTCAGAAAGGCCAGTGGGGAGTGAGGTTCCAGCACATAGTACCCACACCCACAGATAGGTTCTCCCGTGGGGAATCAGGCCTGCATTGTACCTAGGCTGCCATGTGACTTGCTTTTGCTAAAACTCCCTCACCCTGAATTCAGACAGCAAGTGCTTACTGTAACTTCCTAAAATCTGAGCTAAACCTCCCAAGTATGGAGTGCAACCAGTCCAACCACTTTTCCTCTTGATCTGTGACATCCTTCTCTTTCAAGTAATTAGCAACATTCTTTCCTTTGTTATCTGGAAAAGGTAATCACCTACAGCGAACCTGTGCATAGTAAATGAGGACCATCCTCAATGTAATGTACCCAGAAAAGCTTATCTTTCTCACTTAGGGAGTGGCCCTGCCATCCCTTTTTCTCCACCGGACTTCTGTAGTCCATGTGAATTTGTCTCTTGTGGCCACAACACATAGATCCTGCCAGCCAGGATCCGCATCACTTATATGCATGACCCATGTACATGAACTAAAGGGGTGGGGGGAATGTGGGTGGAAGGGGGCATGCAGAGTGGAGGGGAATAAATGGATGAAAATGGGACAACTGTAATAATCAATAAAATATATTTAAAAAGAAAAAGAAAAAATCTTGGTGTTTTACTGATGAAGTGAAGCTTTGACCCCCAAATCTCAGTGTAGAACCCAATTTTAGTGAACAGTCAAGACCATCAAATAGGGCATCTCCTTCTGCATAAGTTTCATTCCCCTGGGTACTATCCAGTCCCAGGAAAATAAAATAACAAAAAAGCAAGAGGAAGACCTAAGAATCTACAGAGAAATTTCAAAGACAGAATATAAGGAGAAAACCAAAAAAGAGAATCTGTAAGACTTTGTGTTGGGAAAGGCAACCACATAAGAATGGGCCTTGGGCCATGACTGGTGTGGCTCAGTGGGTTGAGCATTGTTCCACAAACTGAAAAGTCACTGGTTTAATTCCAGGACAGGGCACATGCCTAGGTTGAGGACCAGGTTCCTAGTTGGGGGCACGCAAGAGGCAATGATCAATGTTTCTCTCCCTCTCTTTCTTCTTCCCTTCCCCTAAAAATAAACAAATAAAGTCTTTTAAAGACAAAGAGTGGGCCTTGGGTCTGGAACAGTTCTTAGCAAGAGCTAAAAGTCAACATAGACTGTGTGTGTCTTATCACCTTGTGTAGGAATAAATTTCTTTTTTTCAGGCTCAATGAGTACTCTTTTGTCTCTGCTTAAAGTGTGTGCATCATGTGGCACCTGGCCAACCCCAGTGTATATCTGTCCTCCAAGGAGGGAATATTCCTCCTACCATTGCATGAGGCCAATTACCCTGTGTCAGCAACCAGGAAAGACCTGCTGGCCATGGGAGACCAACATCCACTATTGAAGCTGATCTTGCTTTGTCTCTTCTCTGTGTAAGTAAAGTCTTGTCCCATCTGGTGCTTCAATGTATTGTTTTGGAGGGGGGGAGTTTGTTGGCAATTCTGATACCAAGATTCAATGGGCAGAAGTGTTCGGAGTCTTCCCCTGGGATTGGTAACCAGTGCACAGTACTCTGCTTGATACCATGCTGTGTGGACACAAAAAAATCTATCTGTTAGGACTATGGCCAGAAGCCTTATAGTTCAGGCCAACCCCATTGGTCCTCTCCTAGGGATAAAATGAGGGGAGACAGCACTGAGCTCCCTTAGAGTTTTGAAGATGACAATAAACTAGAGAATGAGGAAGTAAAGCAAGTTTTGATTTCTTCTTTTCCACTCCAAAAAATGTGTATTAAATGCTTATAATGTATTACGAACAACTCCAGGCACTAAGGAGACAATGGTGGATATGGTGGCTGCTCTCATGAAACTTGCAGTCCAGGAGAGGAGAGGAACACTAATAAAAGAATTATTAAATTAAATGTAAATTTACAACAGAGATAAGAGCCATGAACGAGAAATACATGGTGCTGTCGTTACAGAACACAAAGGGGCGGGGCTGGGAGTGCAGCTGAGGGCAATATGCTATTAAAGGACCCCCCAGGTTCGTTATGTCTGCTGCCTGATAGGAAAGATATCTCTCAATGCCAGAGATTCATGAAAAGGAAAGGAAATATTTATTTAATGCTATACAAACTTAAAGTAGTAACCTAATGTCTTCATCATAGTCCCAAAGTCCCTTAAAATACCCACAAACACACACAGTCCTTCCTTCCCTCCTTTGCCCAGTCTGGGGCACCGTACCTCAGGAAAACAAACAGAATTCCGTGGCTCAGGCAGCCCCCAGTTGTTCCCAGTAATCTGCACTCGGCTGGTAGGCCTCCCTCAGTTCCCAGCACCATCAGCTGGGTCGCCGGGATCTCTGTTAAAACTGGGTGGTGGTTCCCCCTTCTAAAGCTGCGGGAGTCCCCACTTAGTCAAAACCGCGTGGCTCCAATGGCAGCCGCATCTGGGTTTAAATCCCCGTGCCAATCTTCCTCTGCCGCCCCATTTCTGACTCCTCCCACAATTGGCTACACTTGCCAGCACTCTCATACCCTTCCAGCTTTACTGGGTTACCGTCGTGAGTATGGGAAGGCGTGGCCCTATGTCATGAAGCCAATCTTCTCCAAGCTCTCATGCAGGCTCTCTAACTCGGGGACCTGCCACCCAGTTATGTCTTGGTGGTTAAGTTACTTCCATTCCCCTGGCTCAGAGCATGGCCACAGCTATTTAACATAGTTATGTAACCAGTTAAAGGTTATAGATATGTTAAATGACCACGCCAGAGGTTAGCTGCAAAGCTGTTGCTATGCAAAATGGCTCTCAATGGCCCTGTCCATTTGTACCTTCTCCCAACCCACATCTGTGGGGGGCAAGGGGGTGGTGAGGACATCCTAATATTTCCTGAACACCTTGAGTTCTGGACCCCATTCCAAATCCCTATTTGGGGTCCCCCCCCCTCTTGGCTGCACCCTGTTACACTGTGAGAGTATTTCATAGAAGAGCCTGGCCTGGTCACAAAGATGAAAGGAATTTCCTAAAGAAGTGATGGAGGGTGAGCTATAAGGAAAGGAGGAGTTTACAAAGTAAATAGAAATTGCTGGGGAAGGAGAGGGAGGAGGGATGCTCCAGGCAGTGAAGTGCACAAACTCTGTGGCATTCAGAGAACTGAAAGACCAGTTCAGGCAGAGTGCACAGGACAGTAAGAGGTTGCTGGAGGAAGTCAAATACTGCTGGGGGTTACTGTTTATGTTAAAGACATATGCTCTCCACTGGAAAACCAATGAACTATTTTAAGCAGAAAGGTGATACATTGTGTACTTGCATTTAAAAGATTACTACAGCTGAGGTATGGAGAATAGATTAGAAGGTGACAAGACTATGTGTATGAAAAAAGGTTAACAGCTTATTTTCATTTCCAGTTTAAGGTGAACAATTTTAACATAGGTAATTACTTCCAGTCCTTCCAGAAATACTAATAAAACAACAGGAAAAAAACTTTCAAACGAAGCAAAAACATAAGAATGAATGAAGATCATAGGGTGGGAGGAAACAGCAACAAAACTTTGCAAGCAGGAAGCAGACGGGTAGGCGATAATTTCTTTCAGGAGTCCAAAAAGGTTAAACACTAAATTGGTGGTGGGAAAGTTAAGAAGCAACTCTTTTTTTTTAAGATTTTATTTATTTATTTTTAGAGAGGGAAGGGAGGGAGAGAGAAAGAGAGAGAGAAACATCAATGTGCAGTTGCTGGGGGACATGGCCTGCAACCCAGGCATGTGCCCTGACTGGGAATCGAACCTGTGATGCCTGGTTTGCAGCCCACACTCAATCCACTGAGCTACACCAGCCAGGGCAAGAAGCAACTTGATATACACCAAATAAATCCTCAAAGGCTTAGGAGTCCTCAACGTCTTCTCTTTGGGAAAGAAGTGAAAACAGAGTTCATTGAACATCAATTTATAAAGTACTCTATACACGCACTTAAAAATTTTTCCTTCCAACCAGGAACCCTATCTGTCCCCAGCTAGCATAGAAAATTGAAAGTTTATTCTCTGGAGTAGCTATGACTACGGCACAACAGATACAGATGAGATCAGGGGCCCTGTATGTTGTATAAAAGAAGCACATTATGTGAATGATGAAACTGAATGATGAAACTTATACCCTCTTTCTTCACTAAACCTGGCAGCCAGGCTTAAGTCCTCCAGGAAAAGGATTCTTTCTGGGGAATTTGATGAGCACAATGGGGGCGGGGCAGGGTGGGGCAGGGATGAGAAGGAAGAACAAATACTGACATAAGGAATGCCCTGTGAAACAGCCCAAGCAAATATACATGGTAGCTCAAGCAAGAAACCCCAACGATACTTACAGAGCAAAGGTTAGCTTTTTGATGTGTTCCATTCTAATATGCACATATTTCATAGATATACATATACATAGATATAAAATACATATGATCAATAGCAAAGGATCACTAGGTTTATGAGGACATACTCTAGTATAAAACATAACTTCAAAGAGATAAAGATTATGCAGGCAAAAGAAAACTTAGTAACACTATTCATAATGTCCTCAGAGTTAAAATATTGCATCCATGAGAGAATACTAAGGTGTTATAAATAAAATAGTCAGAAAATAAAAAAGGAACTTGAATTAATAATAATGAAAATGAAAAGTTCAAGAAAATGAAAACAGAGAAAGCTTAGAAATATTCCAGAAAGTAGAGCAAAGCAAAATAAAATAGATAATGAAAAAGATAATATATAAAAATTAGAGGAATAGGCCGGGAGGTCTAATATCTGAAAAATAGGGTATCCAGAAAGAAAGAATAGGAAAAAAGGAGAGATCTTCAATGGAATAGTTAAGGTCTAACAAGTGCTCAACACAAAAAAGACAATGAAACACCCCAAGATACTTCACTGTAAAATTAAGAAAAATGAGGGTGGAGGGACATTGTAAAGACTTCAGAGGATAAAAAACAAATTACACACAAAAGATTAAGAATAAAAATGGCAACTATTTTTCAATAGCAATTTTAGAAAACAAAAGAAATAGGAGCAATGCTGTAACCGGAAAAGACACCAGCGTTCAGGCTTCATGTCACTGCCAAATTCAGTAAGCAATGACAGCGATTGAATCTTTTATGGGCGCTTTATTTCAGATGGCCAGTGATCCGAGAAGATGACAGGTTCATACCCTAACAAACCATCGTCCCTTCTCTTTCCTGGTCAGATCTTTTATAAGGGGGTGGGGGAGGACAAACAAGGTGCCGTGGGGGCTTTGAGATTCAGAAGCTGCAACAATCCTGTCTTGGGCAGTTAGCTGATCCCAAGGGGGAGGGCTGGTCGTCTGCTTTTCCTGGAACAAAGGTTCGCTGTCCCCAGGCGGTAATCTCTAGCCAGTGCCCCACGAGGTCAGCTGCTTTTCCCAGGAGCCAGGATGGGCCTTATCTATAGTTTCTGAAACAAAAGCTTAACATACACATTACTTGTTAGACTTATAACTGTTTACCTTAAGCTAAAATTTTCCAAGTCTTGGGTTCCCTATCAATGCCTTTGAAATCCTAAGGGCAAATTATTTCCAAACTAGCATTCCATACCTAAGTAAGCTAATAAGTTTACAAGGGAGAAGAAGATTTTCACATACCTCTCATGCACCATTTTTCAGCAAGTCTCTGACATGCTCTACCCAGATGAAGCCAAGAGAAAAAAGGATAATGAAATCCACTAAACTCGAGGTCTCTCTTTAACAGCACTCCATTTTCCCCTTCCAGCTTAATAGATTACACATTCTCCTCATTCTTTGTTTACTGTCTTGAGAAGAGACCACAGAACATAGTGGTTAAGAACATGAATGCCTAAGGCAACAAAACAAAAATAAACAAGTGGCACTACAACAATAAAAATAAAACAAAATAAATAAATAAAAATAAAATAAAAAGCTATAGAGCAACGGGAACCATCACAAAATAAAAAGACATCTTATAGAATAGGAGAAAATATTTTCAAATCATATATCTGATAGGGGGTTAATATCCAACAAATATAAACAACTCAACAGCAAAAACACAACCAATTTGATGAAGAAAGGGGCAGAAGATCTAGTCATTTCTCCAAAAAAGACCTACAGATGGCCAACAGATACATGAAAAAGTGCTGAACATCATAATCATCAGGGAAATGCAATTCAAAACCACAATGAGATATCACCTCACAGCTGATAGAATGGTTACTATCAAGATGAGAATTGACAAGTGTTGGTGAAGATGTAAAGAAAAGGAAAGCTTTGTGCACTGATGGTGGCAATGTAAATTGGCGCAACCCCTGTGGAAAATATTAGAGATTCCTCAAAAAGTTAAAACTATACCTTCCATATGATCCAGCAATTCCACTTCTGAGTATTTACCTAAAGAAAATCAAAGGACTAACTTAAAAAGATATATGCACCCCCGTGTTCATTTTGGCATTATTTACAATTGCCAAGGTGTGGAAAACTTGTGTCCATCAATGAATGAATGGATAAAGAAGATGTGGTATATATGTGTGTGTGTGTGTGTGTGTGCGCGCGCGCACGCACGCACGCATATAATAAAATATCATTTAGTCAGAATAAAAAATAAAATCTTGGCATTTGCAACAACATGGATGGACCCTTGAGGGCATTATACTAAAGGAAATAAATCAGTCAGAGAAAGACCAATACCATATGATCCCACTTAAATGTGGAACCTAAAAAAATCAACCAAACAAACAAAAATCCTAAGCTTATAGATAGAACAGATTGGTGGTTGCAAGAAGCAGGGGTTGAAGGTGGGCAACATGGGTAAAGGGGATCAAGAGGTACAAACTTCCAGTTATAAAATAAAAGTCATGAATATGTAATGTACAGCACAATGACTATAGTTAATAATACTGTAGTTAACAATATTTGGAAGTTGTCAAGACAGTAGATCTTAAAAGTTATTATCACAATAAAAAAATTTTCACCCTGGCTGGTGTGGCTCAGTGGATTGAGCTCCAGCCTGAGAACCAAAGGGTCGCTGGTTTGATTCCCAGTCAGGGCACATGCTTGGGTTGTGGGCCAGATCCCAGGTGGCAGGTGAGTGAGAGGCAACCACACATTGATGTTTTTCTCCCTCTCTTATTCCCTCCTTTCCCTTCTCTAAAAATAAATAAGATCTTTTAGAAAAAATTTCTAATTATGTATGGTTTTATGGTAATAGATATTAACTAGAGTTATTGTGATAATTTCACAGTATATACAAACATATTATTATATTGTACACTTGAAACTAATATAATGTTATGTCAATTATAACTCAATTCAAATAATTAAATAAAATATTTCCCTAAAAACAAAAAGAATATAGATTCTTGAATCCTAATACATGT
This sequence comes from Tonatia bakeri, assembly GCA_004024845.1. Taxonomy (NCBI): domain Eukaryota; kingdom Metazoa; phylum Chordata; class Mammalia; order Chiroptera; family Phyllostomidae; genus Tonatia; species Tonatia bakeri. The sequence goes on from PVIA01009213.1 coordinate 60,458, forward strand.
TCTTATTGGCTCTCTTTGTTTCTAAATTCCTCATCTCTAAATTGGGGATAATAGCACCTACTTTGAAAGGCTATTATGAGGATTGAAAGTACTCAGAGGAGAACCTGGTAATACTAAATGTGTTAAATACATTGAAAAGAGATTAATAGTTCTGAGGGAAAATATAGGAATTAGTTAATGATAACATAGTAAGTAAAGAAGCAAAGACATTTATTCACATTAGAAAAAAACAAAAAGTGTGGTATGGTACATGACTCATTTCACAGTATGTAAAAGTGATTACTACTCTATCTTTAAATTTTAAAATATACATTAGAAATAGGAAGGGGTTTGAAAAATATGGTAGAAAGCAAATCTTTATCTACCATAGTGGGTAGTCAATTGCTAAAAAAATTAAGTTTTAAAATAGGTCATTGCAATAGTTCATATGGGAGAAGATAGTACTTTAGGGTGGCAGTGATGATAGAAGTTAAGAAAAGTAAAATAATTTATGGGACTTTGTGCAATAAATAAAAGAGATATTTAAAAGATAAAAATCAAGATGTCTTGCTAATGGACTGAAAGGTGTAAACAAAGGAAAGGAAAACCTCAAAGATGACTTCTAGATTTTTGGCCTCTATTTTAGGTTGCATGATGTTGCCATTCACCAAAATAGAGAACACTGGAAAGGACAAAGTTGTGGGTTGGGTAAAGGATGGAGGTCATGAGTTGTTTTGGACACCTTGAACTTAAAAGCTTCATTTCATCTGAATAAAGTTTTAAAGCAAGCATTAGAAATTCTGGTTCAGGGCTCAGAAAAGATACTTGACCTGGATATATATAAATACATGAGTCATCTGCAAAAATGATCATGTCAAGCCATGGACATAGTTGACATTGCCTAGGAAGAAAACAAAAAAACGAGAAGGGAAAAAAATCTAGGACAGAGCCCTCAGCGACTGCACATTTAGTAGCCAAGTAAAGGAGGCTGACCTTACAAAGGGCAGAGAGCAGGAATAACCAGAAAGTTTATTCTAGGAATAACCTGTAAAAAAGCCAGGAGAGTGCTCCATCATGGAAGCCGAGTTCGGTTTGGAAAATATTGAATATGATGCAACAGTTGTTTATATCTGGTAGGTTTTGGCACTAAGAGTCTGGAGATTGGGAAAGAGTACAAGGATCACCGCACAAAGTACGCCAACTGTAAGATCTTAAAAAAAAAAAGAATTTATTTATTTATTTTTAGAGATGGGGGAAGAGAAGGAGAGAAACATCAATGTGTGGTTGCCTCTCGTGAGCCCTCTACTGGAGACCTTGCCTGCAACTTAGACATATGCCCTGACTGGGAGTTAAACCAGCCACCCTTTGGTTCAACGGCCAGCGATCAGTCCACTCAGCCACACCAGCCAGGCCCCCAACTGCAAGATCTTGACTTTACTAATTCCTCTTTTTGACCACAACCTCCACTTCTGCACTTTGAATTTGTTTTTCACATTCTTTGTAATATTTTAATTCATTAATCCCCTAATGGGCTCACTGGTTTTCCTTTTTTAAAAAAAAAAAAATTCCTGCCTCAGAAACACATCCAGGGATCTAAGAACAGCAGTAAGGAATCAGTGTTAAGAGTGTGGGTTCTGGTATCAAACTGCCAGCATTAAAATCATGATCTCAGTGTGCCCCTAAGAAGTCATCTATGCTTTCTAAGCCTTGATTTTCTCATATATAAAATAAAGGTAATGATAATGGCCCAATTTTATCAAATCAGATATTGTAGTGACTGACACAGAAAGCCAGCAATTAATAGCCATTTTTCTTTCTTTCTTTTTTCTTCCTTCCCTTCTTTTTGCAGAGTTAAGCTTTTTATTAAACATGTTACAAAAAAGGTTTAGTCAAAAGGACCAAATCCCATGTCCTCATTAGGCCCCTCAGATTCTTTTTTCTTTTCTTTCACTTTCTTCTCCTCAGCTGGGAGTTATTTCAATTATTATTCATGGGATAACTTCCACCAACATATGAGATCATTCCTATAACTTTAACTAACACTTTTAATATTTTTTCTTTATTCAGTATGAAGATTGTATCTGCCACAGGTCTTTCCTATATTCCTTTAATGTCACAATTCACCTAGCCACACAAAACAGAAACTGGAAGTGATCCTTGTTTCTGTTTCTTTACTTCCTCTTGTCTAAATCATAACATTCTCAGGATTCTTCCTCAAAAATAGCTCTTTCATTCATCCTCTCCTTCCCCTCCCTTCTTCATTACCCTAATTTAGACCCTAGATTTCTGATTTATCCTCCAAAGTGATCTCTGCCTCTAGAGGCTTCCATATAACTCTTTCATAGGATATTTTCTAAAATGCAAATCTGATTGTGTTATTCCCTAGCTTAAAGTCTTAACAGGCTTGATACCTGGTAGACAAATATAGGCACCCAAGAGCTTTCATTTTTATTTCTTCATACCTTTCCAACCTTACCTGCTGCTACTGACCATACACCCCCTACATCTCAGGCATACTGAGAGACATGTCATTCCCCAGTGTGCCTGCTCTCTCAAGCCTCTGGGTCTGCTCTGGCTGGTACTTCTGCCTGTCCCGTCCTGCAGTATCTCCTTATCTGTGACTTCTTCACTGATCTCTTTCACCCCCAAGGCAGGGGTAATGCCATTTTCTAGTTTCACAGTCTCAATTAAAGAAGTCATCTCAAAATATTTTTTAATTCTTTATTTTATTGATTATGCAACTACAGTTGGCCCATTTTCCCCCCTCACTCCCCACCACCCTGCCCATCCCCTCCCACCCTCATTCCCCCCTTTAGTTCATGTCCATGTGTCATAAGTTCTCTAGTGTCTACATGTCCCATACTATTCCTACCCTCCCCCTGTCTATTTTATCCCTACTGTCTATGCTACTTAT